>UCOL01005624.1:0-11207 GCA_900474335.1 Ormyrus nitidulus | reverse complement strand
CACTACTTATTCTTGTTATAATCCTTAAAAACCTTGATTATCTGCTTCCTGCAATCAAAGTATATATGTTTCATATAAATCATGCCAAATTCAAACCTAAATAGCTTGATTTAAAAATTTAATTGGTATAAAAATATCACATTTTTAGCCAATCCAATTACTATTGTAAAAGTTTTAAATGCTGAAAACGCATGCAGCTTGAGCAGCCTTCAAGCAACTTATTATGAAACTGTATTCAATGGCTTGAAAAATTGCCATTTTAGAACTATGCTTTTTAAACACTTTTTGGAGACAGCTCATTAAACATAGTAAAGTTGTACACAGTAAATATTAATTGGTGGCACACAAATTATATTAATACTCTTGTACTTCACTTAATTGTAAGTTGCAACTCCAGAGTTCACTGCCTTGTCAATCAGCTGTTCATTTGCTATACCTCTCTCTCTCGCTCTACTGATGTTTGAATTCAATTAGGTTATGTTATAACCATCATGTGATATAGTAGTTAGTGTGTTATATTTGATTTGAACTGAATTCAGTAAGAATAAAAACATACAGGTAAAATTTTGTGATTTTGGATAATTACAAGGTAAATATTAAAATTTAGAATTTCTTTATTTTGTAAATATATTTTAAATTCTGTAAAAAAAAATATTTTGTTATTTTGTTTATAAAAATATATTTTTATTTTAATTTTCTTTCATGTCAAAAAAATCATGAAAATTTAATGAACTTTTAAAAATAGAAAATACTTTATTTTTTAAAACTTCCATTAAAAAAATAATCAATATTGCAATAAATTTCTGAACCTCAGTTCAATAGAAAAATGTATTTTTATACTAATATTTTGATTTCTTTCCCAGTTGGCAAAACTATTCCAAGTGAATTCTTTTTAAGCAGAATTGACTTAAAAAGAGTTCATTCGGGATATTTTTGCCGTCTGGGTTTACAATTTTATTTTTTGATATATTAAAATATTAATATGAATTGTCAACCAAAATTAATCTTGTTTAATACTCTAATAACTGAATTTAAAAGTTATTAACAAAATGATTAAGTAAGAGTACATAATACAGTTATATTATAAATATGATTTCATAAGAATTTTATGCCATTTCAAAATTTCTGCAATCTGAATATAGCGTATAATCGAATTTCGATATTCGACTTTTAAATTCCCTTTCTCAGTCAATTTCAGAGTGTTTTCAATGCACGTGCAATATCATTATATCAATATCTGTATGTATACGATACAGCGTATTAATACAAAGTATCGTGATGTAAATAAAAAGTAAAATAGTGAAATAGATTATTTTGATTATTTATAAATTATGAATCATATTTATATTGTTTAAAATGAAAAAATCATCAGGTAATAATTCAAAATTATCATTTAAAGTTCTCAATTACATTTATGTTTTATTTTTGTTTAAAATACATATCTTTAAGTAAATATATCTCATATTTCTTCTTTTAGCTATTGCTGAAAAACTTTGCCAAGGCAAGGATGTATTTGAAAGAATGAATTATTTACATCAGGTACAATTAAAATATTTTTATTAAATTAAAATTAAGATTTCAAGTTAAAAATATGAATTCTTTTTTCAGGCAAGTATGTTGGTTTCTTCAAAAAACATTGCTTTGGCATCATATTATGGCTCTATTTTAACAGGCTGTGCTAAAAAAGCTGTACTTCGAATGTATGTAAATATATTTGTAAACTTTAGATTGCTAATTCTATAAAGTTATTAGATACTTTTATTGATTTATAATTTTTGATTTAAATTTAATTGCTAATGTAGTACAAAGTTTTTAAACTGTTGATTCATTGTAAAATTTTGACGTATGTATGTACAAAAGCAGAATAATGAATATTTATACCTAAGAAACAATTTACATAATTTACATGTGACACTGGATAGCTAAAAAAACAATGTCATATATTTGCATACACTTTATATTCAAAAAATGAAGACAAAAGTTTGAACTATTTTGATTAGAAATCTGAAAAAGAAACATAACTTTTTATAAATTAAATAATCTGGAAATTATTATTTTTCATTTTTTCAGAGAACATCATCTAAAACGTTCAATATGTAAAGCATGTCAAAGTCCTGTGATCCCTGGCAAGACAGCTAAAGTACGTTTGATGTCAAAAAAAAAGAAATTAATTAAAACTATTTGCAATACATGTAAAAGAGAAAGGAGAATTCCATACAGAAAAAAACACAATTTGTGGTTTGATCAACGTGAATCAGTCTTAGATACATTTGAATATTCTTTAAATAATAAAAGGAATGATGAAGGAAATATTGTAAAAAATTTAAAAATTGATAATACTATCAAGAAAGACAATGTACCTACAGTTATAAATAATGCTCAAAAAAAATAATCCATCCATGTAGACATTAAAATAATTGTAATAAAGTGACTGAATTTTTAATTTTAAATAAATTTTTAACTGTTTTTAAATATTGTGTATTTTAAAACAAAATTTATAATTAAATTACTTTATTTAAAAAAAAAATTGATTTTATTTAATCTATTCCAATGCAGCAATCACAGGACTATGAAACTGCAGGAAATACTTTATTACGAACCTAAAGTATTTAAAAAGAAAAAAACAAATGCAGCAATTGTTCTTTAATTTATAGCGCTTGCGCACTATTAGGTAGGTGCGACAATGGCGCGAGAAAAGTTCGTCTGCTTGGATGAGATTTAACTTGTCCCGAGAATTACTTTTAGATAGAAAATTTTTAATATTTGGTAAAAGAAAGATAGAAATGGCTTACGATCCTCTTCATAAAGATCGTCGGTTGTGGAACGAGCCCGAGAATATTTTGAAGGAGAGTCTGATAGGGACGGCGATGTTACATCGACACCTTGCTTACCTTGAAAGTTGTCAAGCTATTGTCCGACGAGACTATGATAGATTAATCGGCAAGGTAAGGTTTTAGCAACTTCTTTTGAAAAAGAATTAGTAAATTAATAAATTTTTTTTATATAATACTTAGGTTAGAATCATTGGTGGAGGAATAGTAATCGATGGACCAACGTACTCAGGTTTTGTAGGACCTGGAATGCTCACAGCTGCAGTATTTGGATTATACAATAGTGCATCTTCGGTGCCAAAAAGTGAAGCGATACTAGAAGTAATTAAGCGTTTGGTTACAGACAGTGAACCAACAAGTGGTTGGCATTATTATTTTTTTCTTACTTGCTAATGAAAAATGATTAATTTAATTGTTCGATTTTTTTATTGCAGGTGTTTTATTGATAGTACAAGACTGTACTGAATATTTTATTAATTTTTCTGCTGCAAGAAATAAAGCACTTGCTTTAGGAATTCCTACAAAATTAATTCAAATTAGAGATGAGTTAACTGATAAATTAATGCAAAAACCAATGAGTCCAAGAAGTCCTTCTGGGCTTCTTTTAATGTATAAAATAGCAGGAGCAATGGCTGAAGAAGGAAGAAGTTTAGAAGAAATTTATAATCTTTGCTATAAGACTATTACAAGTGGTGTATGTTTTAGTATAGGTGTTTATCTTGAAGAAAAGTCACCCGTTAGACCTCCTGAAATAATAATGTGTAGGGGAGATAGATTGTCAGATCGTGAAAAAAAAAGCTTACCTCTTTCGAATTCAACAACAAAAACATTGGTGGAACATGTTATTGAAGATTTAACAAATTCTGACAATTACGAAAAATTGCCTCAAGGCTCTCAGCTTGCTTTACTTTTTGATTATTTTGGAGGTAAATTTTTCATTTTAAATTAAAAAAATTACTTTATACTAAACCACAAATTTTTTAATTTTTGAACTTTTTCTAGGGCTTACTGAATTAGAAGCTAACATTGTTGTAAAAGAATTAATACAACAATTGAATGAGTTTCAATATGAAATTCAAGTTATTTATACTGGTACATTTCACACATCAATAGAAATTTATGGATTTCATTTATCAATATTAAATTTATCAGAAAATTCAGAATTTTTGTATTATTTGGATGCACCAACATTAGCTTATTCTTGGCCTAAATCTATCGAAGATAAAATTGATTTTCAAATTTCGCGGGAGCCAAGTCGAGCGGAGGTAACTAATTCATAAAAAGTATGACACCTAATAAAAATGTACATTCTAAGTATCAAAATAATCTTTTAGAAAGCAGACGAAGAAAATGAGAAAAAAAGAAAACGGTCGGAAGATAATGGTGTACCAGAAATAGATGTATTGTCATTTGAAAAAGAAGTCCTGATAACAGCGATTGATTTTGCTTGTAAAGCATTACTTTCCTGTGCCCCAAAAATTAATATGTTAGATAAATCTGTGATTTCTGAAGAACATGACAGGTGCGGTTCAAGATTAGCAAATGTAGCTCAAACTGTAAAGCTTGCAATTGAGCAAGAAAAATTTGCTAGCTTCAGTCTGTCAAATATTGTTCACTACGTTGCCCAAATATTTGAACAAGATACACAGGATCCACAGGCTGAATTGTATGCTATCTTTTTTGGTACTATAGCTAGGGTAAGTAATACGTTATTTAATTCTTTTTTATCCGCTTTTAAAAAATAAGAAATTTTAATTCTTGATTTTTCATTCAGGTAATCAAAGATCACGAATTCTTAGAAGCCAGTGATTGGTTCGATGCATTCGTCAGGTCTATTCACGCCGTTGACAATATTATCAAAGGCACAAAGTTTTCGGACACTCTTTATGCCGCCAAAGCTGCCTTTTGTGATACTTTCGCAACTGATGATGATGTCAATATTATATTTGCTCTCAATCAAGCTGTAACTGCAGCACAAAGACAAACCTCGCACGTCATAGCAGACACTGAAAACATTTCAGAAAATTTTGATGAGGTGTTTATTCAATCAATTCAAATTTAAAAAAAAAACTGAATTTTTTAAAACTATGATTATTTCAGAGCTCTGGATTTTCTGGACTTGCTGGCGCTCACGCCCTCGGAGTTTGGATGAGAGGAGCCTACGAAGGAATAAAATACAAATACTCGCGTCAAAGGACTTCACGCGATAAACGTATACGCCAAGATGATTTTGAAGATGAAGAAATCAAAACGGTATCAAATTCACCAGAAACTCAAGGCCAATATGAAGACTGATTTTAAAAAAACCGAATTTCCTAATCACTTTACAATTATTTTTTTATTATTTTAGAACCTGTGTTCATCTTTCTATCAAATTTAAAATTTGGATTGTCGAAGGAGTGTGTTCAAACTGAACTTTTAGTTATTTTGTTTACGAATTATTTATTTGTTACTTCTAATCTTGTAAGTAAAAATATTATTCATTCTTTTAAGTTCTCTACGTTAAACGATATATTTTCTATTAATTAATTCTATTTCAACATTTTCTATTCTATTTTCTACTATTTCTATAATCAATTTAAGTGTATCAAAATTTGTGCTGAATTTTTATAATTGTATGCATATATGTAATAACTTTTATATGAACATACATATTTGTTTTGTAATAATTTAGATATAAGATGTATTTTTTAAAAATTCTGATATAATTTGTAAGTATATTGAAAAAAAAATTGCATTTGATGATTTTTATTAAAATTTGTTTAAAATTAATGCAACATTCAGTTTGTATGTGAACTGTTTCTATATGAACCATAAATCTACGAAAATGCATTAAAAAAAATATTGAAGTATCTACTCGTATCTAAATATGTAAAAAGGTAATGACATTTAAAACTATAAGTTTATTGTATTTTTTTACAATTTTATTAATGTTTCTTACATACTTAGATATCTACTTCTTAATATTTATAAGGCAGTATATATTAAGATTACATTACAATATAATTGTTTCACATTTGAGTAACGATATTTTTTACAAATATAATAATTTTTTTTAATCATTTTCTTAATTTTTTAAAATTTATTTAAAACAATAACGTTAACATTAAACGTTTAATTGGAACAGTAATTTTTTAGTACGATAACTTGCGTAAATAAAAATTTTTTTAAAGAATTTTACGTCGTACACGGATATTAAAAAAATAAAAAATAATTCACTCATAGATTATATTCTATTATATAATGAAAATAAAATTTGTTTGCTACAACGTAAAAATACAATTGAATTAAACACTATTAGTTTTTAATACGTAAATTTTTCTTACTCTAGTCTATTTTCGATTACACAAAACTTTTCTAATTCTCTCATAAATAAAAACAGTAAATGACACTTTCATAAAGTCTTCTAAATACAATCGACCCGTGCATTTTACGTATGTGTTGATAAATAAGTATTTTCATTTTGCTAATTAGTTTTTATCAGTGAGTACGTACGAAGTCCATAATTTCTTGCAAATCCATTTTAATGAACAATAGTGCAAAATATCGAGCATCCTTTGCCATTAAAATATTTCCGATTTTAATAGTTAAGGATGTATTCTATTATATTCGCCAAAAACAGAACAATAATGTAAGTCCAACAGTATGTTTCACTATATTACGACATATAGGACTGCAGTGATCGACTTACACTACTGTTCTCCATGAATACTCTCCAATATTCAGCAAAACTATATCCACGATTTTCAGGGTCGAACGTCGCCTTCCACTACGGCACTGCCACCAAAGCTCGAAGGAAGCGTCTCTGCCAGAAAGCTTCGGCAGCAATGCCATACCGGACTAGAACGGCAATGTATTGGCGAACCTCCATCCTAGTAGGAACTCCCGGACGACGTCGTCTAGATCGTACGCAGGCGAGAGCATAGCAACGCCGCGATTCCTCCTGTATCAGTATGGGAAGCTGTCGTAAGCGTCGTAGGACTCTTCTTTGCTGGTGATGGAAGGGACGGGGGACAGTGAACCCTGGTGTTCGCTCGACGACAGCAATCTTCCGCTCTTGTCCACGTCTCTCTCCGTCGAAGAAACAGAGGAAGAGGAAGTGGAGGAGGAGACGGGGATGACGACGGACTCGTCGTGGTTACCGTCGTCCTCCTGCAGTGGGCTGGCGAGGTGTTCGTGGTGATGGTGGCCGTGGCCATGACCGTGGCCACCACCGTGGCCACCACCGTGGCCGTGATCGTGACCACCACCGTGGCCGTGATCGTGACCACCGCCGTGGCCGTGATCGTGGCCGCCGCCGTGGCCGTGATCGTGGCCGCCGCCGTGGCCGTGATCGTGGTGCGGATGGTTCGCGTTCGCCACAACCGCCGCGTGAGCCGCCTCGGCGGCAGCATTGTTCTGAGCGACCTGAGCGGCGTGAGCCGCCTTCAGGTTGGCGGCTTGAGCGGCCTCGAAATCGACTCGAGCGTGATGCAACTGGTTCTCGATGGCCTGGAGACGGGCCTTAGCTGCTCCCACCATGGCCGTTTGAGCGGCCAGTTCGCCTGCCGCGGCTGCTGCCGCCGCTCCGGCGTGCTCTGCAGTCGCTTGGGCCGCGTTCAACGCGGTGGTCACTACTTGCACCTGAAATTTTTTAACGTTGTAATGTTTTTCAATCGGAAATCGTCTGTCAAACTTTGACTATCTTCTTCGACTGATTGGTAATTTTCAAGGCTCATTTTGAGACTGAAAGAAAAGAATTAGTCTGCAAATGTACACTAGGGGCTAAAAATAGCTAATGACTGATTAAAATTTTCTGAATTACATTTTGAAAAACTTGCAAAGAAGCGCGTAGCTCAAGAATTTATCGGGTATGAATCCCACGATCCCCACCACCCTCCCCACTCACCTGGTGCCTGGCCTGTTGCGCCGCGTTCGCGGCAGCGGTGGCCGCCCTCTGCGCCTGCTGCAGCTGTAGCTTCTCGCTCTCGAGCCCCCTGTGCGCATTGTAGGCCTGCTGCTCGAGGCCTCTGAGAATGATACGCTTGCCGGCGAAGGCGGCGGCGGCGGTGGCGGCGCTCAGGCCCGCCGACTGGCCCAGCCGATTCTTGGCAACGTAGGCGGCCTGGGCTGCAGCGGCCGGCTGGCTCCTCTCGAAGTTGTGCGCCTGCGCCGCCGCGCCCTGGGCGATGTTCACCAGCGGCCCGCCCGCGCTGTAGCCCACCTTTGGTGGAGGAGGGGGAGGAGGAACCTTAGGTTTTTTTCGGTGCAACGAGGGGAGGAAAGCAGTCGAGGTGATTATCACTGATTTTTCTTTCGTACATCTCGTACTTGTATTAGTTTTTACGGTGGTGAAATCACTTTCAAGATTTGGAAGGACAGTAATAGATGCTTTAGTACTGGAGAGAATTTTTGGCACAAGTAATTTGAATAGAATTTTAGTCATTCGGTTTGATACATTTTATTTAAATTGAACTGCATGATTATGTTTCTTGTTTTCTTCTGTTGGAGATTCAATATTTCAGCTTTCTTAAACATATTAGCCCTCGGGTTATTGGTATCTCCGATACACATGCCGACAAAATATTTTTAAACATATACTTTAAAAGTGATTTACACTCCATAAAAACTAGGATTGTGCAAATATTCAATTTTGTGTTGACAAAAATTTGGTAAACAATTATATTTTTATTTTTATCGTCTCCTGACGATTATACGTTGAAGATAAAAAAAAACAAATTTGAATTTCAAAACTTAAATGAAAAAATTAATTTGATTCCCATTTCTTTGCTCTGTAATGCATTATCTTAAAAATTAGACACATAATTAATTGTGCGATAAAAGATTATAGTGACACGAAAAATTATTTTTTTTAAAAACCATCAACCAGTAATTCAAGTAAATCAGTGCACATCCTTAGTGATAACACATAATTATTAGAACGTAAAACAACGTGCTAATATTATGTGAAATACTACTACAATAAGGTGGAATAAAGAAAATCGGTGACTTATACCTTGATTACTTTCCTCGTTAAAAACTAGCAGTAGTTGTAGTAAACATTTCACAGTTATTGCAGTATAATGTACAATTAAAAACTTGTGTTTATGATTATGATTGTAAGACTGTAAAGTGCTCATTGTGCAATTTTAGTGATCTGTGAAAATATTATTATTTTGTTGGACGCTTCAATTCTGCCGTTCGCGTTTCTTTCCTTAAACCTATATTAAGTAACTTTAAATTTTAAATTCAAATGCTCTCTGCGATGCCTTTTTAAATTATTCAAATATTTCAAAATTATGAACTATTTGAAATTCACAATCATAATACAAAGTTAGTCAATATATACTTACCCGAATTATATTTATTTAATTCGGTGCTTAAACGGTGTACAAATAAAATTCAATTGACAAACAAATGGTGTTGAAAGTTAAAACACTTAATCGGTTAACTGAAATACTTTCGGTTTATCCATGATTAATCACCAACGTTAAATAAAAATTATTAGTTACTGTGGAGATGATTCAATTTCTGAAAAATACCTTATGATGATGATCATCGTGATGGTCGTGACTAGCGGAAGCGATGGGTTCAATCTCGACGATCGTGCCCAAATTATAGTCACGTGATTCGGGCAGGTACTCGAACTCGTAGCCCTCTGCCGCCCTTATGGCTTCTTCGTCCTGTACGCTCTTTTTAGTGATAACCCTTGGAATGTCGGTCTGTGAACAAAAGGAAATGATGATCAAAGTTAAAAACCTTATTCGTGATTTGTAAGTAATCGTTCAATTAGGTTTATTTTAGTTTCAATTATTTTTAATTTCTTGAAGTATTTTAAAAACTAAGAGAACAATAATTGAAAAAAGGCTCAATTTAAAAAAAATTTCTCTGTTTCAAAGTCTTAAGAAACCAAATTTATATTGCCAATCTTTTACGGCTGTTTAACGACCTAACTTCTATTTTTGAAATGCCTTTTGTTTGAAGTAAAGTAATTACTTAAATTTAAAAAAAAAACACAATCACTTTACATTAAACAATGCATTCCCGGGGAAATTAGTGAGGCAATTAGTAGCAAAAACGGTAGTAAATTAAACCTAATCGAACAAAAGATTCAATTTATATAATCTAAAGACTTTACGACTTTCGCTGGAAGCACATCTTTTCCTTAATTAGTTTCCCATTCAATTTTCCAATGCTTTAATTTCACTTAAATTTTATATTTCCGAATAAAATAACGATCATTTTATGCCAGCATAAATTTTAATTTTTCATGCATACAAAACCTGCGACGGCAGTAATTTACCTGTAGTATAAAATACGTAACATCTAGTTTATTGCAGTACCTTTATTATTTTAGTATTAAGCAGTGCAAATTGTTTTAAATATTCTAAATAAAACTCTGCGCGTATCGCACTGAACACGCAATGTGCATATGGGCGAATGTGAACAGTGAAAGAAGTCGGGTATGATCAGACGCGCCAAGTAGAACAAGTTTGTATGTGCCAGCCGAACGACACAATATAGTAATTGTAGTAAATGTACCCGTACAAGTATTTTTGTATACTTTGATTGATCGGATTATTCAGAAGTTCTCCGACAATCTGTATAAACTTTTAAAACATATTTTTAACGTATTAAAATCTAGTTAGGGTGATCGCACGAATATATGAACAACACCAGTAGCTGGACAGTTTTATAAGTTATTATATCTATCAAACTAATTATTTTTTAAGTAAAATCTTTAATTTTAATTGCAAAGAAGTTTACTACAATAAAATTTAAGCTGATACTTATCAACAAGTATCCTTTTAACATAAAACAAAGTATCTTCAAAAATAGTGTCCAGCTACTGGGGGTTCTCTATGTAAACCTATAATACCAATAGATGGATTAGTTAACTAAATGAAAAGCCGCAACTGTCCATCTACTGGTGCAATCTCCCTATAATATTAAGTGAAATTTGTAACAACTAACGATGTATTTAATTATAGGTTTTGCAAAACAGCCTAATATGGCTAAACCAATGGGAAACCGATATGTTCAAAAATCGTATCATAAATGAAGATGAATTTCTTACTAAAGAAACTGTACAAGGTTTGCGAGTAACGATAAAATCTACGTTAGATATGTGCAATTTTTTAATTGGAAATTATAAATTTAAATATTTGCTAACTGGGAAAGTTAATCAAGATAATTTGGAGGAATTTATTTCATTTCTAATCTCAGATATATTTATTTAAAAAAAGAGGATAACAATTGAAGTTGAGTTGAATTATTTTTTTTTACTGATTAAAGCAGTAATTAAACTGAATTTTTGTACAAAATGTTGAAAATTCAGTTACACTTGTAATTGAAAAGTGCATTAAATTTACGGTTTTTTTAAACAGTGTAATGTCA
>UCOL01005623.1:0-11215 GCA_900474335.1 Ormyrus nitidulus | reverse complement strand
AAATCTACTTATTTAATTTTAGCCTAATTTTATTGCAAATAGTTTAGCAAATAAAGATGAAATGTTTTGAAGAAATAAAGATTTTTGGATGTTTTTTTCCTTTCACATGCGGGGAGTTAAAATACTGTACCTTAATAATTGAGAAGTTATATGTGATTAAACAAAAATCGATTTTTCTTAGATTTTTGCTAAAAGAGCAAATAACTTTTGAAAAATCGAGCGTTAGCCCGAACGGACGCGGCTTCCTTCATATTTTAATATTAGAAAATATATCCCAAAGTTACAGGAAAATCCATTACCCAAATATCGTATACTCTCCTTGTCAGTCTGATCAAATCTTGCATTGTTCTACTTATTCCGTAAATCTAGAAACATTTATAGAAAACATTTTTATTTTGACTCTTCACATGGTATAAATCTTTTTCAGTAATACCTCTTATTCCAATTGTAAAAGTTTGTAGCTATTAGAAGTAGTTCCAGAATAATTTTTATAAAATAAATAAAAAGTTGTTTCGTCCTGTTCAAAACAAACATGAAACTTTTATTGCATATTAATTTTCAAAAAAGTAATTGATGACTGATTAAAATTGGAAAAATAATTAGATTATTTAAAATAATGTTAATTTTGAATCTTTAAAAACAAATAAAAGTGTGTACGACTGTATGTATTCGAAAATTAATATTACTAACGTATTCGAAAATTAATATTATCATTTTTAACCAATTATTGACTTCCTTCTTCCAAAAATAATCTTTTTAGTTAATGAATTAGGTTGAATAAAGGTAAGGGTAATTTTCAAGATATTCAAAAAAATAATCTGTAAAATAAAAGCAGGAGATGTAACATTGAAAGTAGTCAAATAAAAGAATTTTATTTTATATATTTTGGAGAAATCTAATAATAAATAAAACTTTTTACAAATTTATTCTTATTTAGAAAAACAATAATCATTTCTTTAAAAACTGCAACACAGGTTAAATTGTGGAAACATCTTTATTTTTAATCTTATTATAACATATAAAAAGGTGTTATATATTCGCACACATGCATTATTTATTATGTGTGCAGCAATTATTAGCCATTTAACAGTGTTTGTGTTACCATTGTAATATTTTGTAACAGATTTTGTGTTACATACATTGTAATATATTTGTGTTACATCAATAGAATACTTTTACATCAATGTTACACTTTTCGCATATGACGTATACATTCTGAAATTAACCATTTTAAATTCGTGGTCAAAATAAAAATCAGTGATATTTATAAGACCTTTATATGAGGACATTTTTATGCCTCTCTTGTATGACATTTATTCAATAAAAACATCATATTTGCATTAAGTTTACTATGGAATGATCACATCAATGAGGGTTGAGTATTATTCAAGAAACTATGTAAAAACTTTAATCTAATTATGATAACAAATTATTAATATACAAATTTGCGAGTACAAACTATTTAGTACCATAAAGAGTATTACAAAAATAAATATATTATATAAATTTCATATCAATTTTAAGTCTAAAATATTAATGGGTTTTGTTATGTTTTTGAAAAAAAATTGTAAGATGAATCCTCCACACTCTCGGGTTTTCGAATACGTAAACTTGGTAACTTTCCGATTCTTGCATGGCCACTAGGTTTTTAGGATAGACAGATTAACGTCGAAGAAGAACGAAGGAGAACTGTACCTCCCGAATTATATGCCTGAATAGGTTGATGAACTAAGCCAACTAAACGTTACTAATTTAATAAACAATTTCAATTATTAAAATCATGTTATTATTACACAAAAAGCCTAGTGGCCTTCCAAGAAACTGGAAGTTAACAAATTTACGTATTTAAAAGAAATTATTACAAATTTCTTTTTCATATTTTTTCAAGTAAAAAACATTATAAAAACCCAATAAAAAATTTATCTTTTTTGAATATATACCCAATCCCTTGTACAATATTATCTATCAAAAGTGATTAATACAGGCTTTGGTTTCTTAACATTTAAATTCTTCATTTTGAGATTACATTATTAAACGGTAAATTATGCGGCGCCAGTCAATGAAGCATCAGCATCTGCGTTAACGGCAAAACATTGTACATGTTTGCAATTTTTACCATCATTATCACACATTATATTTTCACTATCTTTCGGATAGTAATCATTAAATTTTTCAGGTAAATTTGAAATCCCAATACACCACGTAGTAGTATCACCAACTTTGTTTGGTCCTATAAAAGAAATAGAATTGAACTTTCCATCGATAAAATTAATTTTCAACAAACTTCCAAAACAATAATAAATGTTGGACCTAATGGTGCATTAGGAAGTGATCAAAGAACTATAAATAACACAATAAAATAAATACACAGAAAAATTCTCAAAATGAAAGCACACAAACTAATGATACATAAATAAATACAAGCATTAATTTAACGCAACAAGAATGAAAAAATAAAAGTCATAATGTTTTTCAGTTGTTTATCTTTTTAAATATCAGAAAAATTCGTTTTTTCTTTTACATGGAAATATCATTTACACATAAATGTTGGAAAAGACGTGCGATGTGTGAACAGATGTCAGAAAATCTCTCTATATTCACCTGGTCGAGTGGTACTAAACCTCTCTTGACAGGCGATGGTTTGCAGCATTGTCTTAGCTCTACCATCCATAGCATGCGGCTCCACTCGTAATGTTTGTTTCAAATGATATATTGCGCCAGAGTAATTTCCTTTTATGTGCAGCAGTGTACCATATAAAAAGTTCGTCATTGGCTGTTAAAAACCATTACATTTAAATCAAATGTTTCTTATACAAATTTTAAATGAATTATTCATAAATTCTAAATAATAATTACTAATTGTTTTAAGAATTTCTTATTTGTACTGAAATATATTATATTTAAAACTTACTTCTACAGCATTAATTTTATATGCTTCCTCTGTGACTGACAAAGCATTATCAATCAAACTAAATTTATGGCTAATTGAAGCAATGCTGATCAGCGGGACATCCCTAAATTTATTAGGAACAGTATCAAGTGCGAGTTGAAGACAGTCTAGTGCATTACGGGGCTTCCCAACGACCCGCCAATGCAATGAAGCGAGCATCGATAATACCCACGGTGCTGCGACTTTCTGTAAATAAAAAAATTATCTTTAGGGTATAGTATTTGACTTTTTCATCTTCATCGTATTATTACTACATTTTACTGTTTTGTTATTAAAAGATCATTTTATTATATTAGATAATAGTAAATAAAACAAAATTAATTTTTTGAAAGTTACAGTAAAAATAAAATTTCAGATCTTTTTAATAAATCCTACAATGTTAATCGACATATATACGTTGTTAGCATTATTGTATGTACATTGATGCAGATTTAAACATTTTTCATTTAATTCAATAATTAACAAGAATATTTCTTTGCAATCTTTATATAATTAAAAACAAAAAAGTGGAATTTTTAAGCAGTATTCAAACATTATTTTAAAAAATTAAAATTTAATATCTAATTTTTCAGATAATGAATGAAATTCTCTTAGCTCAAAAAATCGCTTGTTAAGAAATAATTAATGTTATGAAATAAAAATGCTGTTTTATTAACATAAAACTTTGCTAAAAATGATTATTTTAATACATTTAAGTATCAGTTAAAGTTTAATGTTTTAATACACTGAATAGAATTATAAGATCAATTTCTCTGAGTCAACAAATGTAAGCATATATAAAAATACTTAACCAAATGCATTAAAAAAATATACATACAGAATTAGTCGCTGTTAAAATTCGTTGGCCGATTTCAGATATTTCAGCATTTTCAACAAGTGCAGTTAATAGTGATGTAAGACTTGAATCTGGTAAGTTATAGCCTGTTGTAGCCTTTACTAATTCTGGAGGAATATATTTTGGATCAAACGATTCTGGCACTTGGCAGATTGGTGGATACCACGGTAGCGGATGTTCTTTGTTATGATCAATTCCAATCAATTCACTTACAAATAAATATGTCCTAAAATATTATTAAAATTTAGATTAAGTTATAAAATGCTCTAGAAATTGCTTTATAAAATGTAAAATAAAATATATGTATATTTAATACATCAACATTATATTTCAAATTAAAAGTTTAATTTTTTCAGTACACATTATTATTTAGTCATCATAAATAATGAATTTTAACATCATTTGATTATAAAAATTGAGAATCAAAATAAAAGTAATAATTATTTTAATTTTTGAAAATGAATTGCTATATTAAAAAATAGTTTTTACGAAATAAATTTTTAAAGAACAATCTAGCAAAAATAAATTACAATTTTATTCTTTAATTGTAATACTAACATGAATTTAAATATTTGGGACTAGTTACGTGATTTAACAGATTTTTAGTTTTTGCAAAATTACTTACACATAGCCTTTATTTTCTGGTGGTAAGTATACTGGTACATATTGTTTTACATCAATAACAAAAGGAATTAGGCTTTCACAATAAGATTCAGTAGGCCAGTCAGATTTTTCAAAATGCTCTGACGACTCTTTTATTTCAAAATTATGATACTTTGGTCTACCAGTTGGTTCCATAAAAACTGTTGAAAACTTTGAATAATCTGGCGTCTGACTGAAATGATCTAATAAGTTTTCTGCCAAATAAAAACAAAATATTATGTAATAAAATAATAAAGTAAAGTATAAAATAAGGAAAAAATTGTTAAGACAACTTTTCATACCAGTAGTAATTTTGGATTTCATCATTCTCTCGCGTATTTCTTTAGCTTGATTTTCAACATTTTTTAAAACTTGCAAACTAACACCAAAATCAATTTGCAGTTTTTGTGCTAACATTTGCCTTTCAGGCATAACGTCACAAGAAAGAATTGAGTCATCTCCACCTCTCTGCATACAAGATTGCCCTCGAGTTGCTAAAATTGAATTTAGATTATCTTCATGATTTTCATCCTGTGATGTAAGAAACGGCATCTGTTTGATATCTTCCCATAATATTTTTTCTTGGAAATCTAGCAACTCAGTTTGCTCTTTCTGATAGGCTCGAAGTTCTGTTAAAATATAAATTAATTGTCTAAAATAAAAAATATTCTTTCATTAATATAATTTTAAGCATTAGTCATTATAAAACATTCTTGCAAGCAAGCAACATAAAGTATTAATAAAAAAATTAATTCCACTTTAAAGAAATGAAATGTTACTTACTGGTGCAAAGCGCTTAAGGAACTTTCCAATTTTAAGTTGCATAAAATGGTATGCTTAGCACTTCTAGACACATCCAAAGCAGGATCTAAGATTAAAGAATTATCATAATACTCAATCGACTTGTTGTATTCACCTAAATGTGCGTAAATATTTGCAAGAGCAAGGTGATTTAAAGTTTCAGTAGGAGTGTATTCAATTGCAGTATGTAAAACAATTGCTGCTTCTCTAGAATAATTTGAAGCATGAAGAATTCCTCCAGCTGTTAAAAGAGGAATGTCTCGGTGTGCCCTAGAAATATAAAATTGTATGAAATTAATGCTTATTTTGTTAAATTAAGTAAATTATATAAAAAATAGTCCAACGAGAATTATATTGTAAAACAATTCTATAAATATTCAGACAAAATTTACAGAAATATAGTTAGAAAAGATTGTATTTTTCAATATTTTACTCTAACAGTCTTTGATTATTGAATATATATTATTCAGTGCCATCAATTAATTCTTTTTTATCCAAAAATAAATTACCTTGGTGCTTTAACTATTGCTCTTCTAGCACACTCCATTGCATTATAAGCATCACCTTTGATCCTCCAATATATACTAGCTAAATTTAAATGCAACCAAGATGTGCCATTACGTTTTAATCCATGAGCAAGCGTGTGTCCAAGAATATTTAAATCCATATTGTGGGGTATGAATTTCATTAAACCTTTTTCCTGCTTGAGGTTTAATTTTTTTCTATTAATCATGCCCTAGAAATAAATTGAAAATAAATAATTTATAAAATAATAGAAAAAATCAACTAGTAATTTAAAGACTTACGCTCAGATGTTCAAATGTATGCATACTAAAATCTAAAGGAAATAGTTTTTTACAATCTGGTACTTTTTTCTGCTCTTCATTAGCTATATAATGAAGATCAAAATCTTTGGATCTATTAAAATCAATTAAAAAAGAAACTGTTAAAATCTATTAACATAAAATAGTTTAAAATAACTTCATTTATTAAAAATTTCTTACGTAATTCCTTCTCTGAAACCTCCATCTGACACAATACTGTGATGAAAATCTAATTCCATGTTATATTGTTCCCTTAATAAACAGTCAACATCAGTCATATGCAAGCCATTTTCTACATCAGCTGCTGAATGTAAGCCCACAAATTGATTGTCTATTACAGCCTTTCTACTTCTCATACTTTCAAATAATTTATTTACAGAATCACGACGATTTCCTTGCTCCAAAAAAGATAACAAGTCATATGGTCGTCTCATTTGAAAAATAGAGTCAGGCTAAACATAAGTATAAAATATAATTAAAATATAATAATAAACATAATTTAATAGATTATAAAAATTATAAAAATAAAAGTAATATTAAAAAGTTCTTTATATATTATATCTATAACAGAAATGAAATATTTGCAAATATTGATTTCTACCAAAAATAAAATAAAATCTGGAATAATAAAGTTAAAGAATATTAAATAGTGATTTTAAGAAATGGATAAGCATTCTTAAAATAAATAAAAAAGTTCTTTTAAATGTTTAAAATGAATTGATCTAAAAATGTTAATAGATAAACAATTATCAAAAGCACACGAGCTTTTTAATAATTCACGACAACAGTAAGGGACTAACGTCAAAGCCCGGGATTCTTTCGTAAATAATACTTGCTAAGCTGGACAGACGACAGCCTACAATACAATGTATACACTGCTGAGTACATAACCTCGAGATTAAAGGGTAAAAAGAAGCAGAGTAAAAAGCATTTTCAAGAAATAGAAAAACTATTGATCTACCATTGATTGAATTCTGCCATTCTCAGTGACAACCCAGTGGGTTGACGCTGATATACCCAGAATAATCTCGAAGAAGGCGAAGAACAGTCGGTAGGATTTTAGTCTCGGTATCTTCATCGTAGCTCTAGACTTGGTCGTCTGAGCCCGTTTTCCAACCGCGGCCAGTTTTTTGAGTTTAGCTAAATTGACGAACCGTCAAGCGCCTCCACTTTTCCTCCCCCGAGCTTTCAAGTTTTGGAGGCGCGTCGCATCACGACAGACAAAGACGCCAAAGTGCGAATACTCAATCCTACACTTTGCGCGAACTAATATTGTTTATTTTTGCCGTTGACGCCAGGAACAAAAAGACTGGCGTCTTTCCTCTTATCGCGTACACATGATCGGCCGAAACAAAAGCTGCACTCTGTCTGCTTTAAAAGTTGACTCTCCCCCCCCTCCCTGCCCTTCTCGAGGTACCGGACAGGAGGTGCTGTTGATTCCCGGTCGATGACGATCGTGAACGAACACTTAACGAAGATAGCCGGACACGGTCGTACATACAGAGGTCTGGAAACTCCGGTGGTGGGAGTGATTCCCTTAGTGAAGCTCAAAAGTTTCACGGTTTCGCCGCTATCTTACTTGGCGCTACTATCTTGTCGTACTGCGGCCGTTGTCCGCAAGTTTTTTAAATATAAAACTTTATATTTAACTTTATATTAATTATTTTATATTTATACAGTTTAATAAATATAAAACTTTAAAAATATTAAAGAAATAGTAATAAAACTATTAAAGTGCCTTCGACCTATGCAGTTCCTAACGAAACCTGAGTACAATACATCTGCAGGGCATTCAGTTGATTTAAAAACCCGAGGCTGTCTAATTCACGCTAACCGACACTTCTTTAATTTAATTTATTTTGTAGAAAAATGTTTTTGTAAGTATGTAAACGATTCCCACGTGTTTTTTCTTACAGTAGATGATGTTTTAAAGAATTATAAATTTATGTTTACTTTCAAAACACATGGTTCAGATATACTGTCGTACGCTGTATTTTATTATATAAGATTAAGAATGCGCCAATTTAAGTTTCAAAATAACCAGAAAGTAAAAAAGGTATCTGTTGTACAAAGGAAACTATCAAAATTGAGTAATGTCTGAAGGTATTACGATTTTTTATATTACTATTTAATTTTTAAATATTAAGATTAATAAATGTTAGTAACTTATTTCCAATTTTGTCTTTTTATTATGTTGCGTCCAGATTAGAACAATCGAAAGGCTAAATTATTTTTTTAGGGAGACGCCATCTTAAAGGTTCGCACCGTTTTTAATAAAATTTAAAATGTAGGAAATTTTTAACAAATGTTATAAAAATCTTGTAACGGCCAAATATTTAGTAGAAATAATCCTACAAGAAATCTGCGACCGTTGGAGCCGAGTTTCCGAAATCTCGGGTCTGAGATTAGGGTTTACGGGGAAATTCGCACGGCCGAGCTCCCCAACAACACCCTCCCCTACTTGAAGCGCGCCCGCGAGCAGAGCTCAACTAGGGTTAAAACTCGGCTGGCGACCGCGGTGATGGCGCGCGAAACTAACCTGCCACCACTATATAAGGGCGAGCGAAACCCCGGCTCAGCAGATTTTACCTGACATCGCCTTCAATTTTTATATACCTGACATCAACTTGTTTTTAATACTATTTTATTTAATATTTAAAAATTAAAAAAGAGTATTATTTCAATAAGAAAACCCCAAGGCCTCCTACAACTCCAGAAGTCGGATTCGATTCGATTGATTGCCTGCAGTGTCGTTTTTTTAAAAAAAAAGAAAATCAGAAGTGAGCTTAGTGAGTCGTAGAGGTTGGCTCAAGAAGTGAAATTCGCGAACACTTTTGAGTTAAGTGGAATAAGTAGAAAGTGAGCTTAGTGCGTCGCTGATTTTGGTGAGACCGTCAACTTGCGAACATTTCTGATTTTTGTTAGAATTTTATTACGTGTGCTCCGGAAGCTTAGTGCAAGTAAAATCTCGATTGTGCTTTGAGTTTAAAAAAAATGGTTGCTCGAAAACCAAACCAACACACAGTGAATGAGCTGAAGGATCTGATGAGAGAGCGAGGCCATTTAAAAAGTGGTTCGAAGGCCGAGCTCATTGCTCGCTTGGAGCACCATCATCCAGATATTTGGAGAAAGTTGGACGACGACCGCTCAAATGACGAGTATGAGCTGTGTCGAGAAGACATCGCAAATGGTCGCCAACAGGAAGAAGTGCATCTTCGGGAGGAAAAAGCGCACCAACTCGAAGAAGAAGCGCGTCTTCGGGAGGAAGAACTGCACCGACTCGAAGAAGAGGCGCGTCTTCGGGAGTAAGAAGCGCCCCGACTAGAGGAGGAAGCGCGTCAACGCGAAGAAGAGAATGCCCGCGGAGAAGAAGAAAGACGCCGTCGATTGGAGCAGGATCGAGCGCGGGGCAATCAAGGCGACGGCCCCGAGCAGAACGGATTTAACGAAGTGGAGTTGTTAAGAAGAGAACGAGATCTTCTGCAGAGAGAGATGGAACTTATGCGCCGAGAAAGGATACTTTTTGAAAATCAACGTATTCAGAACTCGCCCGGAAGTGTCGCTAATTCTACAGGCATGACTTCCGCGAATCTAAGTATTCGAGCTCTCGGGGATTTGCTGAGTGAATTTAATGGCAGCAAAAATACGTTTTAGAAGTGGGAGCAACAAGTTGAATTGTTAAGAGAAAATCACAAACTGGATGAAAACGCAGCTCGGGTGCTTATTAGCTCACGCTTAAGAGGAAAGAATTAATGAAAGATATGCGGCAGATGTTCAATCACCGTCCGTCAAAAGTGCTGCTGAGAAAGGAATTTGAAAATCGCATATGGAAAGCGAACAAGTCTTTTATGAATTATTACCATGAAAAGGTAATTTTGGCTAATCGAGTGCCTATCTTAGAAGATGTGATAGTGGATTACCTGATCGACGGAATAACTGATATTTCATTAAGAAATCAAGCACGCGCAATGTGCTATAAAAGCAAAGAGAAAATTCTAGATGCTTTGCGACACATCGAATTAACGAAGAAACCTCATGAGCGAAGTGAAGCAAAAAGTGGTGCTTTCTTCGCAGACAAGACGGGAAATGCCGTACAAAATTCAACTCGTAATTCGACTCAGTTTTCCGCGACGCGTTGTTTCAATTACGGAGACACTGGACATCGTGCGGCAGAGTGCAAGAAACCGCAGAAAGAACGAGGATCATGCTTTGGCTGCGGATTGACTGATCATCAGTTTCGAGAGTGCAAGAAGAAGAAGCAGCATTCAGCTACCAGCAGCGAGAGCAGAGCAGGGACGTCTACGAGTGCAGCCGTACAACAGCTAGCAGCAGACGACGCAGCGAGTCTACAAGAGTCAGAGGTTTCTATCGTCGCAACGCCAACAACTTCACGGGACGTCTCGCCATCATCGCGTTTCGTTCCTCCGTACATGGCGAGCGTAAGTTTTTTTATAAGCGATTCAGGCGGCGATTTTTGTCAAATGACAATTAATGGGATGACTAAAGATTCCGAAGCGTCATTTTTAGAAAAATTAATGCAAATTAATTACATTGATAGCCCGGTGCGCATAAATGAAAATTTGAATATTAATGAACAATTGAATGCGCATGATTCAAAGAATTATTAGTTCTTTTAAAAATAACTATACTAACGTTTACAATAATAATCGGATGCGCGATGATTTTGAAATGAAAATAAATCTAAAACATGATCAACTTATTTGTTTTCGGCCGAGAAGACTGTCTTGTGCAGACAAAAAGCAGCTAAGGATTTTATTAGACGATTTAATAGAGAAAAATGTAATTGGGGCTAGTCAATCTCCGTACACGAGCCCAATCATTTTGACGCGCAAGAAAAGCGGTGAAATTCGACTATGCGTCGATTACCGTGAATTGAATAAGATAACTATCAAAGAGAATTATCCGACGCAGCTGATCGAGGATAATTTTGATCAGCTTAAACAGAAAAGATTTTTCACCGCTTTAGAATTGCGCGATGGATTTTTCCACGTAAAGATGTCTGAGGATTCTATCAAATATACGGCAGAGCGGTGCTTGGCTCAGGTGGTAAGGTTCTTGTCTCTCAACCCGAGTAGAAAATTTTTCCGGTAGCCTGACCAGATCATAAGGCCCTTATAAGGTTACCTGCTAAGGTCCTGATTA
>UCOL01005622.1:0-11219 GCA_900474335.1 Ormyrus nitidulus | reverse complement strand
TACATAGGAAATTTTACCAAACAGTATAATAAAATTCCTTATAAAGTATAGTAATTTTTTGGGTTTTGACAGTTTGTGACGGCTTTACTAGACAGTATGATAATTTTTACAAGATTATTTTTAATTTTTATTATACTTCTTCTATCAGTGTTGAAATATTATAAAAAAAATTCACGGTGGATTGATTGTTTATTCTTTTAATTAATATAACACCTCACGGAACATTTGTCAATGGGTTGGAATGTCACAATTAAATTAGCTTAATTTGTTTACTTGGAATTAAATCGGAAACTTTAACTTAACTTTACATTAATTTAAATTTAATTTAAAACTTATTAATTGAAATTAAAACAGAAGGAACGGTTTTATTTTTCAAGATACATTTAACAGATTTTGAAATTAAGTAGTAACAGGCGTAAATAATCAGACGATATCAGAGGATTTTTAAAGATTCCAATGTCACATTTCAACGCATTTCAAATACATCAATGCAATTTAACAGTTCACATTACAGCAAATTTCTGAAATAATGTAATTTTGTAAAAGCCTTTAAATGTGATATGGCATTTCTCGTTAAATTTCGTAATCATCGGAAAATTGATATTGAAAGCACACGTAATTTGCTGCATATTTGACGACATATAAACGAATTTGGTTAATATATAAATTTAAAAATATGTCATTATGTTGTGGATTATTTATATTATATTATTTTTAATAAATAATTTCTTAATTTTTATTTATTTTCAACAAATTAAACAATTTTTTTTATATTATTAACAATTTTTTAATTATTTTATCCGAACGACGACGAAGGAATAAATTTTTGCAACAATAGCAATCGTCGAGAGCACTTAGCATTTCATGGATTTTAAAATATTCTTTTGCATCTAGAAATATGCTCTTGTGAATATTTATGTGTGTACTTTTACCTAGTCGAAAGAACACTGTACTATCGAGCGCATAAATCGGCCGAAGTTTTGTAAGAATATAACAAACTTCGGTTACAAATATGATGGCCTTAAAAAATTAAGTTTTAACAGGTACCTATTAAAGTATTCGAAAAAATTAAGCTTTTTCAAGAAGATATTTTACACGTTGTCGCAGGTAATTTCAGACCATTTATGGAATTTACATTCTTCACATTTTTTTAAATACTCGCCGTGCACACCTACTATACTTGAGAGTCGACCATGGCTACTTTTAAATTCACCAGAATTGGAAAAAGTATGACTTTCATAAATTGAATTTTCATGCTTTCGATGCATAATGCATTCTTACTTTAATATTTGAATTTAAAATGTTATTAAACAAATGAAGATGCTAGAAATTACAGTTAAAACGATCCTTCCAGCAGGACTTACTTTTTCACTATCTATTTTCATTATCATAATATTCAGTTTAATAGAAGAACTTTATCAAATGAAGACAAGTTAAATCTTGTCAAGCGAAAAAGTCGCACTTTGAAAGAAATCCATAATAAATTGCTAGAAAAACATCCCAGCTCGCAAACAAGCAATAAAAGCTCCGTATCTATACATATTCAAAACTTTCAATTAAATCCCAGCGAAAACGTCCAAAGTCAGCAGTGTCGACAAGAAGAACAAACTCGGCCATTGATCGCGGGGGAGGGAGGAGGGGGGCTGCAGAAAAAGCTTCCTGCCAAAGAATTAAGAATCGGAGGTCGAAGTTTGGGCGCGCGAAAAGCTCCGGACAGGCACGGCGGGGCGGTGTCGAACTTCCAGCGGAATCTTTGACAAGCATTATACACCGAAGTCTCCGCCGCGCAGCGACCCGCTTCTCGGTTCCGGGGCAAAGTGCGTGCACACGAAACGAAGCTCCCGCGCGCGTAAACAAGAACGGCGCGAACTACCGCCAGCGATGTGAACCAATGAAATAATTCCGAAGGTAATTAAAGATGACGCGGACCGTCGCGCACCGCCGAGCCTTTTCAGCGTCGCGCCGGAGGCTGCCGGCTTTTGCGCAACGCCTCGCGCGTAAATTCTCCGTTTAATTAAGACGGCGCTATGAATAACGCGTAGTTTATCAAATGTTTAGCGCCTGAATTTTGGCAATTAACCGGGGCGCTGGCTTTCGCGGCGGAGCGGCCGCGGGATTTATGCGACGCCTTGACTCCCTCCGACGATCGGATGTTTATTTCTAACATAATGCGCTCGAACGAGTGTGGGAAGCGGATCCGAGAAGCGAGAGTCCGCTAAATTAATAAGGACGACCGCACTGCGGTTTGAGTTCTCTTAGTTGTTTTAATATTAATACGATTTCATATAGTGAGATTTTAAAATGCGACTCTTGGAATGTTTAATATCGTGAAATACTTTAATTAAATCCTTTAAAATCCGCGCGATATAAAGTCAGGCGGCAGAAATATTGAAACGAAATTAAAACGGATCATATCCGTGCTTGTCGAATGCGTTTCGACTAAATTACAAAAATCTACATTTTAATTTAAAAATTGTCATTATAGGGATATAGCCGTCTCTCGCAAGTGTCCCCGATAATTCTACAGTAACACCCAATTGCTGCAATATCTTTCGCTGAAAAATTTACTACCTGTTACGCACACATGATTCATAGATGACCGCACACAAAACCGTATAGCCCTCGTACATCATCAAACTTGCTCCTATATAAGTCCGTGGATGGTTAGGTTCCTCGAAAAGATCAGGCACGCAAGTACGGGGAATCTATTTATGATTTATCCGTGGCTTCTTGCGTGGGTTTAACGTCGCCGCGGCAGTAACCGATTCGATTCATAAATCTCATAAAGCCTTTAAAAACGATCGCTTGAATCAGCGTAACAATGACATTTACCTTCGATACCTGTTGAGTTCTAATTAATATTTGAATTCGCTCGTAGCATATACATTAAAAAGTTTAATAGATACACAAAAGATTTGCCGCTCCACCAGCCGTAAATCAATAGCAAATGTGCAATTAGCTATAAACCGTTCTTGCCGAAGCGCCGATCCCTTTACCCCTTAATTTACCGCTTACACGCCGCAAGAACACTTAATTAACTTCTTGATCAAGCAGTTGAAAAAAGCCGGCGGCACGGCTGAATTCACCTGGTTGCAGTACGTGTTTGCGCGAGATCCGCCGCGCCACGAGACGCTATGTAGGGCGCCGCGAGCGCGCGAACTCGTATACACTTCGGGCTATTTCCGGGCCGAAGAGAGAGCGAGAGGGAGTCAAAAGTACCGGTATGACAAAAAAAAGGGGGCGGGGGAAAGGGGGAAGCTCGTAGCTGCGCAAGGAGGATTTAGTGCTTTAATAAAGCTCCTGAACTTGGATACAGAGCGATAACTCTTTTTCCGCCACCCCCTCCTCCCCACCGCCGCTTGCCCTCTTACTTACGCGAATTACAGCTCTTTTTTTCAGGAAGTCCGGCGCCACCTCGCAAATTAAAGTGCGATTAATAATTCTTTTCAACTCGGACGACGCACCCCGGGGGGAGATTAATTCGCAGATGCCGCGGCCCGCCGCTCTTCTTCTCGTAAGAGCTCGAGGCTCTTACCTCCTGATTTATCGGAGGATTTGCGTCGCGCGTCTTTAATCCTCCCGGTCCTTGTTTTCCCCCCCGCTAAATGCATATACTTGAGCGTCGAGCGCGCACGAAATTATTCATACTCTCGCGGCCGCTCAACGTTTACTCTTTCCCCCCCGCCGCTGTTCTCCGCGCGCTTCGCCAGATTTTTTTGTCCAGGGCTCGCGTCCGTTAAAAATGGACACCGTTTCTCCCTTGGCGCCTCTGGTATCTAGAATTTTTCCCTCTTCCGGCGCATGAATTAATGATTGCTTTACGACGTCATTACGAGCTGCTTTGGCGAATGAAATAAACAAGCGGGCTGGAAATTACGAAAAGAGCGCGTTTAAAAATGCCGCCCCGACCTTCTCGTCCGTTTGAGAAATTTTGTTTTTTTTCTTTTTTACTTTTGAGGGTGATTTCAGAGAAATTATGCTAGTGTTTTATAAATGATGCTCATGGAAAATTTAAAATAATTGCAAAATTATGTAAGCAATTTGTGTGCTCTTACTAGAAATGCAAGCCTGGTTAAACGAGTTGAATGAATTTGGGAAACGTGCCGGCTTAGTCGATAATTTTTTCTTTTACCTGAGGAAAATTTTTTAATATATATGCTAATAAAATGAAGACTTTGAAAAGTTTTTAATTTAAACTTTTTAATAGTTCGGACAAATTTTGCGCGTCGACGCACCAATGTAATACATTCATTTTCCTATGGTTACAAATACGTTTATGACAAGATGAAAGTTTGTTAAAAAATATATTTCCCATGTACCCTTCTAGGAAATAGAGTGTCTAAACATTGCCCTGAAAGACATCAACCTTAAAATGGAAAAAATCAAAATGTAATATAATTTTTAATAAAGTTTTTCGTGTACTACGAAGGTTTACGTATAGACGTTTACTTTAATTGTAAACAAAACTGCACATATATGTATATTTTTAATAAGTTTTAAGTAGTTTTTTAGCGTTCACAAAAAATAATACTTTACTCTCTTACTACGTCAACGTTCTATATATATTTTTAAATTAAAAATATAAAGATTGTTCTCGAAATTAAAAAAACTGTCCGCTATAAAAAAAAAGTCTATTTAAATGTACAAATTAAAGGTACAAATACATTCGCGTGCATTTAATTGCAGCTTGACAACAGTTGCATTTATAAGGACTCGATTCAATCACGCGCCATTAATAATTCCCGCCCAGTAGCCTGCTCAATCAAAGAGCCGACGACAAAGTGGAAATTAATCAGATTAAACTTATATAATAACAAGCCAATTAAAGCGTTCCTTCAACGCGACGTATTACATTAGCCCCGTGCTTCCGCGGTCAGTCGGCTCAATTAATCTGTCAGTCCTTCTAGATTTCCGCGTCTCCGTGTCGGTTCCGCGGGAGACGCGCTCCGCATACACAACGTCGCGTGCCAGGGGCGGTGGTATATACATATATATAGCCACGAAGAGCACACACACGTGCCGGCCTCGTCTCATTCCAGGGGGGCGGCGGTGCTGTGCGTACGTGAGCGGATGCATTTGAGAGAGCTCACTCTACCGAAATTGCTCGTTCGAGCCTAGAACACGCGAGCTTTTTTGTAAACCTTGAGAGAGCTTTTACAGCCAATTGATAAGCCGACGCTCAATGGGTTTTGAAACGCCTCGATTATAGTGCGGATAAATAATGGTTCGCAACGGTTTTTGACACTGAAGTGCGCTTTGAAATTCTTGCGCGATGGGAAGTTTTGTAACTGATTCCTGGAAAAATATATCGGTAAATGGGATTTCGCGTCGTACGTGCTGTTTCCATTGTTGTGGTTCAAAAATTTGAAAGCATTTTCGCACGTCAATATTTTATTTCATTTTACAAACGCGCTTTGTTTCCTCCAAAATACGATAGGATTTTTAAAAATAAAAAGTTTAATTAATACAATACATATTTTGTTAAAAAAAAAAAAAGACGAAAGAGAGAATTTCGCCGAGAAAACCACTTGAAAATATATAATAATAAATAATCTTCAAAAAATGAAGACCAAGGCGATCTAAAAATTTTACCAGAAAATATCATGAAATATGCTGGAATTGACATACAAAAGAGAACAAGCACGATGCACCGGAACATAATGTACAAATAATAGAATTAAGCTAAAGCTGCCGCGGCACACGTCTCCGGCTGAATTCTCTCGGAAATCACGAAAAAAATGCACGCGTTCCGACAAGAAGTCGGCGAAATCAGAGGAAAAGAGAGCATTCACGCGGCCGCAGCAATTTATACGATAATTCTCTCATGCATATCGGTAAACAAATCAGCCCGGTGGCCTTTTCTAGACGACCGAGAGAGAGAGAGAGAGCCGAGCGACGTGGCGGTGGTGGCGGCGAACAAAACCTGCCGTTAAAAATAGAAAAAGCCGACTTCTGCTGTCGGGCCGAAAAAAAGAGGAGAAAGCGAGATAGATTGAGAGCTCGGGCAAATTTAATTATACAGCAGCGGGAGTCGATCGACCTTTCGCTCGGCGAGTAATGCATCGCCAACAGCAGCGGCGGCGTGGGTTCTTTGCTCTTCTTGCTGCTGCCGCCGCTTGATTCTTTCTATATTCACCGGGGGCTCGGAGCACATTGCCAATTTCACACCGCCATCGATCAAGCAGCCGGAGCCTGCGTTCGTTCCGGGCGCAAAAGAAAATTTGAATCTCGCCCTCTCCTCGCCGATAGGCGCATCATCGCGGCCGGGGGGGAGAAGAGAGGATATAGAAGGCAATCGATGCCTCGCGCCCCCCCGCATCGTTGAACTGTCAGCGCCACTGGCACAGCCGAGCGCATCTCTGAATCAAAAAGCAATCAATCATTCGCGAAGCCTAGAAATCCACGCGCTGCACCTACGTACTCTTCCTGCTTGGCTGGATGCGCACCCGGAAAACGTCGCTCCCTCTTTTCTCTTTCGGTTATATTCTACTCTCTCTCTCTCTCTCTCCCGATATTACTATCTCTCGTTCATGATCTCTCGGTAGCTGCTGCTGCTGCTGCTGTCTCCGCTTGCGACACTCCTGGCTCCTGGCTTTTGTGGAGGCGAGCGGAAGAATCGCCTGACGCCAAGCTGGATTAGTTTTTTTTTTTTTTTTTTTGGTCGACCGACATAGACTGGGTGTGATTAATCTGGGAGAAAAAAAGGACCGCGTCATCGGAGATAGCGGCGGGTTCTATGCTGGTCCACGGGACACTTAAGAAAGACGGATGACGGCCGATACAATGTGCTGATCGAATGGGTGTAGTAACGGTCATTGTGATGTATTTACGCCGTTGCGGCGTGTGTGAAGCATTTATGGCTTTATTGATGTTGACGCGGTGACGACGATTTATTCATTGACAGCTGGATTTTTTACAGATTTGGGGAACGATTAAAGTAGGAGAATTAATCAAAATTTATTAAGTGATAAAGTGGAAAATAACGCGTTTACGACGTAAGTATTTCCAGGTGCCTTGAGCTTACCCGAAGATAAAATTTTCTATCGCCACTATTATCGTTTGTCGTAGCTACTATCTACTTTATATTAACGAGAAGCTCATTTTTAACTATAAGTTAAATTAATTTCTGTTAGAATTATATTATTACTTCGCACAAATACAATATGTGTAATTTAACCCAAAAAGTATGCCGTAAATTTACCGACAATCATTCGTCAATTGACGCTTTGAAGCTAAAAGGATTTAATCTTTCTCAGTCAGATCAAGCATCCTCAAAGTTCAGACCAGACAAAGACTGAAAGGATTTAGACGGTAAGACGCAAATAGAATGAGAGTACTGAAGGTTTTCTAAGGTGAACGTCAAACAACAAAGCGTGCAATTAAATTCTTTATGTAAATCTAATGTTTACATTCTTACGCTTTTAATTAATCATTTTTAGAGAAAAATTTTCGGAAAAATCATCAAATTCAATTGCAAAACAAGCGCATTAAAATACGAAACTGAACTGTTTATTTTTTCGATTGTTTTCAAATAAAATCTTTTTGAACTTTATTTGGTTTTGAGGTAAGTATTTACCCAAATAGAAGACTAATCATAGTTTACATTGTTATATTTGCGAACACATAAAAACGGAATATGCAGATAAATTTACATCGAAAACGAAATTTTTTAAACTAGAATCAGTTTGTTATGATTATTGCAGCAATAACAGTAATTCTGAATTTATAAACACGTACACCTCTAAATTTTTGTTTCGCTAAATATCATAAAGTTTCATTCGAAAACCAGTTCTACATTTTAGGTCAACGAGAGCTTTAAAAAATTTTGCTTTTAATGTAAAACACGAGATGTAAAAACAATCAAAGCAATAAAGTAATAAATTCCATTTACTCAGAAATTCTCGCCTTTTTGCACTGATGAATATTAAGTAAAGTTAACATTTTTAAAAATTTAAACGAAGGTGGGATAAAAAAATATGTAGGTTAATTTTTCACCCTTAAATTGATAATGCATGAAACAAACTAGCAAAACTGAATAAGTTTTTCAACTGTAATTATACGATGACGTAAAGCTGTACGTGAGTGCTTTTTACAATTGATGTTGAATTTTATTCGTCGAGTAAAATATTCAACGTGCTGCGAATAAGGGAGTTTTTATAATCCTCTTTTAAATGAGTGTTGTAAAATTTATTTTATAAATTATACTTACGAAACATAAAATACAGGTTCCATTGTTTTTCAAATAAAATACGCTGAAATTTTTTTCATTTTCAATTACTAAAATTATTGCCTTCCATCTATCGCTTCGCAATAAAAAAAAGAAAAAAAAACAGTATCAATTAATTGGCTTATCTACAAAATATTTCTTCTTTAATTGCTTTCTTTATTCAGATAATCACTTAGCTTTATTAGTACAAGTTTTCCGTGCTAATCTACTTGAAAAAGAATTTTAAAATATATTTTAAAAAATAAATTTTTAAAACAGCAGAAGGTTAATCATTAAAAATGATATAGGATGGTATAACAAAATGGTTTTTGCCTTCCACTAATTTCCAATTCAACGTCGGCTCAGGTCAGAATAACTAGTAATTCGAAAAGCTTGGAGCAGCAAATTTCACAAGTCTCCCTTTTGTCGAATTAAGCGTGCCAACGTACGAATAAAGGAAATTTAAGCTACTAGGAAATTGGAATCAGAATCAAATTTATTTCAGAAATTCCCTTTAAAATTCCGAAATTAAGATTTATTTACAAAAATATTATGTATTATAATAATTAATCTAGCATGAATTCCTGCTACGTTCGAGTTTTAATTGAAATAGCCTCCAGCTCAGACCACTGAGAAAACTTTTTGGTTACTGGACCATGACTCTGACTCGGCTTTTATGTCTGACGTGAATTATTTTATACACATTAGAAAGGTTTTCTCTCTTAAATATTAGATTCCCAAAACGTTCGAGAGCTTTTTTTAATTTTATCGAACTAAAAAAAGGAAGTCTTTCCCCGTGTAATACAATACAAAATTTCTCTACTATTCGAAAACCAAAAAGCGAAATCAGAAGATCGAAATCCGGCGAATTAAAATAAATTTTCATCCGAACATCCTTCGGAGGCTCCTGCTAATCCACCCAGATCAGAGCCCCTAAGACACAGAGAGCTATATAAAACAGCGAGTTCGCCGCTCTCTGCGGCCAGCCAGCTAAGCCACTCGGCCCCCGGCTGAATATCCCCGCGAGGACTCTCCCCTCCCCGCGCCCGGCGGATAATGAATAAACGGATTGCAGCTTGTCGCAGAATCTCCGCGTCCACCGTCCCATACCCTGTTGAATTGGCCGCAGCGACGACGACGCCGCCGCCGGGGCAAAGCCTCTCTGTAACTTTCGTAAGTGCGGCTATGTCGCTCCTCGGAATTCAATTTACGTCGGATCCGGAGCTCTGAGGTTTCGGCTGGATATAAAGGAGGCAGGCCGACGGGCCGCCCTTATTATTGGCCTCTCCTCGGATCGGTTGCATTATTTCGAATTTCTATATATCGGTCCGGGGCTCGGATGCGCGCGACTCGGGAGAAAATTCGAGCGCGCGCACTCGCGAATTATTTGAGTTGGGAAATTGCTTTTCGGGAGATAGCGCTTGTAGCCCCCCGCGCGGATTTCTCGAATGAGGTGTGTGAGCGCGCGCCAAGTATTTCTGGATATTCGTTAACAAAGTTAAATGATTGTGGTTTATTTCTTTGTCCCGGCGGGAATCTGGGACAAGTAACTGACAGCGTCTACTAAGAATAGTTCTGCATAAGGCCGGCAGCTTCTGCGTCTACGAGATTGTCTATACTGGGAATGCCACAGTCGTTACAATAGAATGCTTACCTTCAACTATTGCCTATATTATAGGGGTTAGAAGAGTCTTGAATTTAGGAGCTCTTATTGAATAAGTTTTCAAGTAAGTATTAATAAATTTGAAGGTTTGAAAGGAAAATGAGGTAATGCATAAGCAGTCAACTGCTCTACGCGTGAACACTTTCAATATATAGGAAGAGAATTTTTCGTATTATTCTCCGGGGAGCTTACATTGTAGTTGCAATGAATTTAAATTTCCCATTACGGGAAATAGCTGTAAAACAGCCCGAATATAATCTTGCGCATCTAAGCAATAAATTTACGAAATAAAGTATAAAATGACGAGGCTTTGAAAAATGTTTGTTTCCAGAAATTTTTATCTTTCAGCCTTCGATATTTATGGCGCCATACATAAATTTTGAATTACTTTCAAAAAATAGTAAGAAAACTTGCAGCCTTTAGAGACCTCTAAAAATTCAGGAAAAATGCTGAAAATATTCAAGCAGGACCGAAAGAACTTTATTTCTTCTTCTTTAAAACGCTTTCTTCAACTTTTTGTACGACCATTATTTGCCGAAATATATCAGCTTTCCGCGGAGTTGAAAATTGGAAAAGTGAATTTCAAATTTACGATCAGTACATCTGGTTTTATAAACCAAATTTAAGAAGTGCCGCGTAACAAACGGAATCATGCAAAACCGTCGTCCTTTTGCCTTAATGAAAAATTCTATTGCTAAAAAATACAATATCCGAGCGGTTCAACCGTCACGGAGAAAATATTTAAAATTTAAAAAGTTTTTTCTACATATCGTATAAGAGCATTATTGTAAATTAATCGTTAAATTAATTCTTAATTGACGAAAATTATAACATATTACTCAAAAATAACCATTAAATAGTAAATGTAAGTAAACTCAAAATCCCACTTACATTATAATTTAAAATTTATTTTCACCTTCACGGTTGCCTCTTTCATCATTCCTCCTCCTGCAGCCCGTCTTCTAATGACAAAATTCCATTTCCGCCGAGCCACCAGAGAGATAGAGAATTAATATCTCGGTGCCTCGGCATTAAATGAAAAAAATCGCTACGGCACGCTCGTAATACACGAATAATACAAGCCATCCGTCCGAAAAAAAAGAGAAGCAGCGCCGTCCAATAAAAGCAGCCCGGCAAGCTTTTTCCAAAGCGCTCACGTCCGTAAGTGCCCTTCCCGCGGACCGGTCGAAGGAGACTTTATGGCATCTAAAAAGGAAACGTAAACCCCGGCAACGCCATAACCCAAATCGAAACCCCTTACTTCCTTTCTGTGCTCCCCGGCACTGAATTCAGCGGGATAATAAAAAAAAAAGCGGTACGTAGGGGGGGGGGGGGGGGGCTTCGGCAAAA
>UCOL01005621.1:0-11224 GCA_900474335.1 Ormyrus nitidulus | reverse complement strand
AAATTCCCCCCCCCCCCCCCCCTCCGGCATCGTGCCCTGGCCGTGCTTTCGAGGCTTGGCGAAACAAAGCAACGGCTTGCGCTTGGACCGCGAGAGAGAGAGAAAGCCGAGCTTATCCAGCAGGCTTGATTAGGGGATGGCCGGACAAGTGTGCGCGTTCGGCTGATCGTGCGGATAATGATGGAGCGCACCTCGAAATGCCCCATCGACGCAGTCGAGCAGTCGCTTCAAATTTGCATGGGCTTCCGAGCCCTCGTTCTCTCTCTCTCTCTCTCTCTCTCTCTCTCTCTCTCTGTCTGTCTTTCTCTTTTCTGCGCTGAATTCGGCGTGCCGGTTGTTCGACCCTGCGCTACACGAATTCGGCATTTAGCTTTCTCGGAATCCGAAGCTCTCTCTCTCTCTCTCTCTCTCTCTCTGCCTTTAGGAAAAAATCGGTTGGTGTCCGCGTCGCTTTAATTAGCACGCTGCTTTCAGAAGATATAGTTTTTCGTTTATTATTGTAATTGACGCCTCGTTTGGACGGAGGGTTGGCCAAGTATTTTAATCATACAGATGTATGCAATTATATTTCCAAGCGTTTATTAATCAGAGCTGCGCATTAATACAATATCCATTAAAAAATTGAAACATTTCAATATTATTATACTGACGCACTGCTAATTGAATGTCGGCCCTTCCTTCCCCCCCGGAATATTGGTTGGGAAAACTCATATGAAATTCCAGGTTGAATATTAACACGCGCACCGAGACGGCCGACGCCCTTTTTACGCACAATCTCTTGGGCAAAAAATTGTATCAGCTGGCACTACGCAGCCCGGGGAATTCGCGCGGCAAAACAGGTTGCTGCCGCTGATGCGATTTCTGCACGAGCATGTTATAGCGCCGGGACCAGCAGCTCGAGAGCCTCGAATTACCGGCATGAACGCGGCCGCCGCCGCTAGAAAAAAAGGCGATAGCCCATTATGTAGACAACCGCGAAGCGTATCCTTTAGTTATCCCGGGGTTACCTATTTGTGGGTAGGTACGTACCAGGAGTAACCGCGTCTTTGTTACAGTGAAAATTATCCGTGTCGATTAATGTTAGCAGAGTATGATCGTTTGTATTTAATAGCAATCTGTGAAGAACATTTAAATTACAGTTTAACTGACAAGTAACGCTACCCAAGTGCCATTCGCCAAATCGAACGAAACTTTGCATTACTAGTAGAACATTGAAATATATTCGACGCGAATTTGTTTTATATATCGGCCCAGACTCATTTTTAAGGGTAAAAAATACCCTTTGACAATGTAATGTTTTCATTTTTTAGTCAGATATGTGAAAAAGACATCATTAATCTTTGCGTCTAATATTTCAATATATTAGACAAGTATTTTTTAATGTCAATATAAAACGCTTTTATAGGAAAAACCATGGTTTTGCAAACGTGTCTAATATTTTTCAATGTTATACTAATTACGAAAAGTTTCATTTAATTTGGCGAGTAATTTAATATATTTAATGTAGTTGCAATTATTTTATCAAATTCTTTGATATAGTTCACAAATATGAAATTTATTTAACGAAGATTAATTAATATTCTTATTTATTTTCCTGGCCAATCGAAATAATTGATTAGTATAAGGATTAAATAATATATATTATTATTTAATTATACTAATCTGCAATTATTTGGATGGGCAATTAATCTTCGTTAAATAATATTAATTTCTTTGCCCAATCCATTATCAGTACATATAATACATGGAAAATAATCTCGGAAAAACTATTGGCTGTACGTGAATTCCTCTTGCAATTAAATAATCAAACTTTGAACGCATATTTCATCGGTTGCTGCTTCGGCAAATAAAGCAAGACGAGAAGCAAAAGAAGAGCCCGAAGGGAAACGATCGGTAACGGATCTCGTATATATGATGCACTGCGAGGCACGATATAATTTTAATTTCAAAGATCACAGCTCCTCGAATGTGCCTTTTGCAAAATAAAGATAAGCGCTTAATACGCGAATAGCGAAATTAATTGCTGCGATATATCAAAGCCAGTTTGAAATGTTTATGCGTTCCAGTTGGTGAAAAGCGCGGAAAAAATCTGCTGAATTATTGAATTCCTCATAATTTAGCTCGAGTACGGATTCTTTTCGAATTATTTGTCACACTTTTGTTCATTTATTAAGGGCTTAATGGAAAATACTTAATAACCGCTAGAATTTATCATCGCTCGAATATATTGTGCCACGTTACCGCTTATTAAGCGAATTTTGTGCTCCAAAGTAATTAGCAAATTGCATTATTGATTTTCTTTTAAAAGCCAATGATAAATTCAGACGCACACCAAGCAAAAAAAAAAAAAAAAGCGCGAATTAAGCTTCGTCCAGGCATCTCCGATATAACTTTCCCATCCAAGTGAGTCTGAGACCCAAGAGATTCGTAAGCTACCGCCGCGTCACAGATATCGAAAAGGAATTCGCAGCGCTCGAAGAGAGGAGAAGCGCGCCAGGCTATAGCCCCTCGGGCAGGTAACGATTCGCGTTCCGCGGGGGAAAGGAGAAGGAGAGAAGGCAAGGGTAAGGAGCGAAAAAGGAAAAGGGAGAGAGGCGCGCGCCGTCGCGAGTCGGCTCGTGCCCGGCTGCTGCTGCTGCTGCCGCTGCTGGCGGAGCGTTTAAATGCGCGCGCCGGTGGTCTATGCTCATATCGCTCGCAACGGGGAGGGAGAGTCCAGACACTCGCGCGCGCACGCCGCACGCGATGGACCGTTCGGTATGCGTTCGCGCGCACCACTTACCTGCGGACTTTTCATTATCTCGCGCTGAATCTGCGAGACTCGAATTCCAACCGCTCCCGGGAGAGCTCTCGGCTCTTTTATTTTTCCTCGCGCGCGCGCATTTAGTCGCTTATATGTATTACGGGGAGGTTCGGTGCTTCCTATTGCGCGCGGCTAATCTAATTATCAAATGGCTCCTTGGCTCCTGGGAGTCGAATTCGCGCGAAATTTCGGCCTTTCGAGTTTATTAACGGGAAAGTAAATCGAATCAATTTCATACTTTGTACTTTGGTGCAATCAAACTGCTCAGCAACCGATGTCGGTTTATCAACCGATGCAATTCAAATTTCTCCTTGAATTAATTACAGCAGTTCCATATTCAAACTCGAATTGCATTCGATGATGAAATGAACTTGGATAATTTTCAAAGTTTTCCAACTCCAACATTTGTCAAAGTTTTAGGTGTGCCTTAGCTGAAATATATATGTTTAGCACATCGTCTTAGAGGAGGTGGTGGCTCGTTTTTCTCGTGTCGATAAATATTGGTAAATAAATACAGTAACTTGAATAAAATTTAATGGAATATCTCAAGTCTAAACATAAATTCTCTGCCGACCCTCACTTGTACCTTTTTTAATGCGTTACGCTGCTTCACACCGGTTCCGGTTATGACTTACTGAGTTATGCGAATCGCTTTTTCCTCGCCGTTTTTTTATTTTTGTTCCCCTTTTTACCGTCTCTGTGTGCGTGTCTCTTATTTTCATTTTTGCCAAGTTACCCTCCCGCGTTACGCTTTCTCCTCGCCGCCGGCGTCTTTTTTTCTGCGCATTTCGCATTTCTAGTCGCGCGAGAGCGCCGGTGCGTTTCCTCTCGCGGAATTTAATACATACATCTCTGGCTAAATCGTCGGGCAAATTTCATTCTTCTCACGTAAACTTCGGGAGTGGAGTTTTTTTTATTTTTATTTCCGATTATGCTCGTTCGCTATACACGGCTTTCGAGTTTTCGATTTTCGGAAGACGAATGGCGGTGTTTGATTTTTCTGTTGTAATAAATAGCGCAGCCCTGTAAAATTTTGTTGTCCTTCTTCAAGACACGTCAAAAATCTATATATTCTTTAGTAAACGCCCAACGAAGAATGATAACACGCGAGAATTCTTTGTACGGATAAATTTATAAAAGTGATACATGCTCAATATTCAAACCACTACTCTTCAGTAAAGCCAAAAGCTAATTCCCTAACGAAATCCGAGCTTCGCCCCCGCCCGAATCTCCAGTTTGAAAAATCGACTTTCCCATTCAGAGCGCAGACAGTCGTCCTTCGTATCCGGCCAATCAAGACATCGAAAAATCTCCTCGCATCTCCCCCCCGGCGATCCTCCCAATGTACAGGCCGCACGCAAACACAAACAAAGCGAGCGGCCCAGTTATGGCAGGACAATAAAGGCAGCGAGGAATGCCCTCGGAAGAATCCGATCTGGGAGATTATCCCCGCTGCGAAATAGGAGTCGAAGGTGGAACGCCGAGAGGTACCTATACCACCTGCGGTCGACGCTCATTAGGCCGGCAGTTTTGCGCGGCGGCGTCAAGTGCTCCGATTCGATTGAAAAATTGCCTGCACTCAAAGCGAGGAAAGCCAGGAGCTGCGGATAAGGAGCTTTGATGGGTCGTGAAAAAGGACGAGTTAATTAGCATTAGCCTTATACAGTTGTTGGGCAAATAACGACGCGAATTCTTCTCCAGTTAAGCAAAAACAAAATAAAGCAGATGCGCGCAGATGCGAAAGCCTCGAAGATTAGCCGAAGGAAGAGCGTCTTCGCCGCGCCGACCTGTTTATGCATCTGCGCCGAATTTGCCCGAGCGTCTCTCTCGGATCGGCGCGTGGAGAGAGCGAAAGAGAGGCGGATTGAGTCAGCCGCGGCCGAGCTGCTGACGCGAATATAATGGGCCTGCGGTGGCAATTTCGAGTTCCCGCCGTAGGAACAGAAGCGTCGCGATCAGCTTCTGGACCACCGTCGATTATCCTCCGATATAAGTATCTTCTTTTTCTTCGCTCTTGTTGCCCCCCGATGCTTGGCCCTTCTGTTATTGGCGCTTATAATTGCTCGAAGGTCTGGCCTTTCGAGCAATTCAGTCGCCGAGTAAATCTGGTCGAAAGGTCGGACAGCTTGTTCCAACGTCGCACACCTAAAGAATGCAGGTTAAACCAAGGCTCAGTTGATATCCGCCGAATCGGAGCCTGGCCATTTCTCTCGGCGCGCGAAGAACGAGAGGATTTCGGCTCGGCCGCGGTGGTCGCGTCTGGCTTTTTGGTAGCATATAGGTGTGGTCGCGCGACCACCCTTTACTTCTTGCCCACTCCCCTCTCCGCACCCGGCTCATTTATAACGCTCACCTGAGAAACACAAAGAACCTTCTCTCTCTCTCTTGCAATGTGTCTCGCGCGCGCGCTCCTTCTTTTTTCTCGAGCGATAGTTACAGTCCTGCCTCGCTCTTTTTTGCTTCTCCTCTCGCGTTTATCTCGCAGTCCCATTTTCGCCGCTTATTAGAATAGCGCGCTTTTTCTCTCATCTCGGGACTCTCGCGCTGCGCCTCGCTTTCAGCATCAAAAAAAGAGAGGAGAAAAAGGACGGGGGAAAAAAAAACAAAAATAGCGCCGACCGAGCGGCGGAGTAGGCAAAGCGAGTGTTGTAAATGATGCCGGCGGAGTAAAGCCGAGTCTGGACTTTACGTGCTGCAGCTTCTACGGTTAGGCACAAAGAGACGGGGGAAGAAAGATGGAGATTCCAGGCAAAGGAGCGTTTTAGGAATATGGTTACGCTCGGAATTGTCTTTGAGCTTTGCGACTCCAAGTTGACGCGGTGGTTGACCTATTTCGTTGATACACCTTTGACGCGGTTAAGGCTATGCGGTTTTGTCATTGGCGTCGCTGCACTGCATCGCGCTTCGTCAAAATTAATAAAGTCACCTTCATTCCTTCCTCGCGCGGGTTGTTTAAAAAATCAGCACTCGCTTCGGAGTCTCCGGTCGAGTCATCTCCGCTGCAATTGCTTGTCAAGGCTCGGCAGTCGAGTCTCGATATTAAGATGAATCTCTTGGTGAGACGAGAGCGCGAATGCAAACAGGTGGCAGTTAGTGCTTTGTGCATCGCAATGTTTCGGAGCTGACGCGTCAATTATGCTTTATGCGGCAGGCCGGAGCTTGCATTTCTCGCGAAGCTAAGAGTTATCAAAACAATTTACAGTCGAATTCTAAGATATTATTGAAAATTATATTTAGTTTGAACATTGCGAGGAAGCGGCGTCATAATAATTCTCTGAAAATAAAGCCACTTAAAAGAATGCAAGAAAAGCAAAAAAAAAAAGAAGTTACGAAATATGAAAAGCATTTAAAAACAGGCAAAAAAAGCGGGCAGGTGGGTGTAGCGGAATCCGCTAATGAGAAAAAATAAAGTCTTCAAAAGTAGCAAAAGGCAAAAAAGAAAGCGCGATCAGAAAGAATCCAGATAAGCATTCCGCAGCAGTCAAAGGGGGCGGCCAAAAAAGCCAAGACGAGGTACGAAGCCGAGGCCGAGATGAGATGAGATCGTAGTTAAAAGGAGGGGGGAAAAAAAAGTCTAAGAAAGCCGTAGACGCAGGTATACGTCCTCAGGCCCGGGAGGAACCTGCCGCGGTGAGAAGAAGCTGGCTGATCGCGAAGATCGCGCGAGGACAGTCCGAGAATTACGATGGCAGCTCCGATTTCCCCGTGAAATCGTTTATGTCAGCAGATACGATCGGCGCGGCGCGCGGATCGCCCGAATTCTAAAGTGTCACGACAATTTGTCTGCCCCTGACGATCTCAATTTCGTATTCGACGGCGCGGCCGGCTTTTCCCAAGGCTTTTGTTTGACGCCGCGGGCTTTTATACATTGATATAAACGATCGGATCGATCGGAGATTTCAATTTATTTTACAAGCGGCGTTAGACAATCGGAGGATGAGCAATGCGCCCATTGAGCGGCCTCTGTGGATTTTTATCTGCTTCGATATTTCATCCTTATTTATATTGTAAATAGAGATGTATTTGTTTAGGTATCTATCATCTTCCATCAAAATCCACGTATACTATTTCTGGGGAATTATTTTCCTTATCAGATGGGGACGCTTTTTCCAAACACGACTCCAAAATAGTTTTACGTCGAACAGAATGTAAAATAGCTGATAAGTAAATAATAAAGGCTTACTAATCTGCATAATGAAATATTGAACGAAACGATCGAGTTCGTAATAATTTACTCGAATCTATGTTGAATAAATTTTCTCACGACGGCCTAATATCATTGAATTGAAGGATCTCTTTGTCCGCTATATACTGCACTTCAGTCCTTATTCTATTTATAAAATAAATACCTCTCGTCCGCTTTAAATATAAATGACGTAATAAGTTCAGTGTGCCAGGCGGCCGGACATTAATGAAACTCGGAGTTCCGCGAGTTATTTAATGTGCGCATATACATACCGTTATGCATGCTCGTGCATAGGTTGGGCCGTTTTCATAACATGAAACGGTAGGAGCGGCAGCTTTTGAACGTTACACAACTTAACGCGCGAAGCAGCGAATGGACGCTTTGTGGGAAAATTCTAACGGCTCGGGATTATTTAACTCTTGTTGTGCCGGTGCGTCCGATCAAAAGCATCCCTTGATGAGTGTCGCTTTCGAAAAATAGAAATCCTTCAAACAAATTTAATTAAAAATCGTAAAAATCGTCCTTTTTAATGAGCTTGCATCATTAGCCGATGTATTGATACAGCAGATGGGTTACTTTTGCCTATTTGCAATCGGTTAGGCGTCTTTTCACGTCCTAAAATGCGAGCGGGAAGTACGAGATAGAACGATTTAAGTCTACGCGCAATAAGCAATGCGACGTAGATGCGAAAATTGATTATCGCGATACATCGCTAATCTCCAAAACGCAAAATTGTTTTGAATTCCGTCATGTATTCCAAGCTGCTATATAAAAACACTATAGAACCAAGTGATTTGTATAAAAGTATTATGATATTTTCAATGCAGCCGTGTTTTCCTTTTAGCTTGATTGCCACAAACGTCTCAAATGTCCTATCCAGCTTTAAGATCCGTATCAACTGCTCTTCAAGTGCTTAAATCGACAATTGCATCTTGTTACGCAAGCAGCTCTCGATCTAGCTTTATATAGGTTATACGATTAAAAGGCAGTAAACCGGAAGCTCGCAATCTTCCAAATGAAAGTGGGCCAATCGGACGAAATAAAATCGCCGAATAAACACATTAAGATGAGCGGCGCGCCGCTTAGGAATTCCCTCCGGTGATTCACGCGCGTAACGAGCAGTAATGCGGCGGCCGTCGCGTCGTGCCACCTGCGAAACGCTCCCGGGGCGCGATCGGGCCATACAGGCGGCCAAGATCAGGGCTTTCCCAGAAGCGGATTAAGCCTCCATTCGCGAGAGCCGCGGCGACGAGGAAGCGAGCGCCGACGCCGGCGATTATCCTATCGCGCGCAATTTCTGTGCCCGCGGCGTACATTGGATAATGGGCCTGGCGGCGCCAGGCTCCGACCTGTTTACTCGGGCCGCGAGTCATGGCAGAAATAAGCGGTGGACCATCAGCGATAAGGGGAGCTTTATTCAGTATCTGATTCCTCCAATTGAATTTTTTTTTTTTTTTTTTTTATTAGTTTTATGCTGCCTCGGTTAAAGGCTGTACTTCAGTTTTGCGCCACTGGGTTTATTCATTCCGGTAACGCATTAAATTTCAGTGCATTTCGAACGTTTCAATATATTTAATTATGTTCTGATTGGATTGATCATCCGAAATACCTTAGTATTGTTTTTATATTTCGACATATCGGAAGCTTTTCAATTATCGCAAATTCAGTTAAAGTCCTCAAATACACTTTTAGCAATGATAAAATAATATCTGGTATTTGCTTCTCGTTCAATCAAACGTCTCTCCGCGAGTCGCGCAAAGTAAAAGCAGCGTTGATTAACGAAAAGGCAGGAAAAAGGTTTCTTAATTTCTGCAGATAGCCGGGCGGCGGCAGGTGGATCCAAAGCAAGTCTTAGAGCTGCATCCGTAAAAGCAGCAATTGTCTGCGGACGCCCCGTAATATTTCAGTCTCATTTCGCAAGAGATCGATGAAGCCTCATTAGGCGGGCCTGGCGACAGCAGCAGCAGCAGCAGCAGCGGCAGCAGTGCAGCAGCCGCCGCCGGGTAATACCGAAGGGATGCGGCCGCTCGCGAAAAAAGACGCGCAGCAGTCAGCCTCGAAACGTCCAGGTGTAGGCGCGTGGCCGACAGGTGGCGAGCGCCGCTGGGGCCGAAAGAGAGAGAGAGAGAGAGGGAGCTAAAACTCTAGACGCGATCCCCGTCCTTTCGGGATCGGATCTAATTTATCTGCCCGAGAAAGAAGGAGCCTGCGGCAGTGCCGGTTCTCCTCTGTCTTCCTTCGCGGACCCAGATAAATTCGCCCGCTTCTTTATTGAGCCGACGGCGGCGGCGGCGGCGGCCGTTTAAATTCACCGGGGACGCGGTGCAGCGGCGCTCTCGCTAGTTTCGCTTCCCGAAGAGCTAAGGCCAGTCGGAATCCCGGAGAGGACGCGAGAGAGTGGCTTCTCTCGTAGTCGGCGCTAATGCATAATACAGCGCAGCTCTTCCAGATTCCGACGCTGATTGACCGCCGCTTGCATTTCTCCCGTCCCTGCTTTAGGAATCTCTCATTATTTTTGGCCCGTTTTTAAAGAAATAATTTGCTATACTTTTCCAATTGATGGGTTTAATCACAGTTTGAAAGTTATGCAGAAGCGGATAGACTATGTTTGCAAAGGATAACGACGGCCCTGAAATGGCTTAGATTATCGCTGCCACTGTCAAGGCCGGCATCCTTTACGAGTCGTACAATACGCGCGCGCCTGCATTATTCTTTTGCAAAGCTGGACGAGCGGCCTATAATTTGAAAGCTGAACGCTGCACGAGCGGTGGAACCGGGAGCAGCCGCAAACAATAAGAATAATGAGCGATAAGAGGAGAAAGAAGGCCGGGGGAGAACGGAGCGTCCGCGCGCCAGTTGAAAGGGAAACGATGCCCTGAATGCTAAAGTGGATCATTCACGCCTCGGATCAACTCTCGTTATTTCCTTCGGCGGTGCTGCGATCGCCTTTTGATTTCTTTTGACGACTCTTACTCCTCTCGGCTTCTGCTCGAGCTTCGCCGCGCGGTCACGTATTTCACGCCGGAGGAGAAGAAGCTGCAGCTACGATGATTGCGGCCTTTTTTTGCGGCTCCGGCAATCGGCACCTTCTTTCGAATGGGTTTAAACTAATTTTCGAACCTGCCCGAGTTTATCGAAACAAATCAGATTCTTACTTTGCCGTCGATTTCTGTAATTTTTCGAGTTAGTATTCTTATTTATTTATTTTTTTTATTTATTGAAACCAGAGTATTTGTACAATAGATACATAGTATGATTATACATAAATACATTACAAAAAAGTAAGTAATCTAGCAGAGATAGTATAATAATATTGATTTAAGCATTTAAATTTTTAGTGAAATCTAATCGTTTCTTCTTTCAATTTATTTATTTTCATAGTTTTGTCAAAACATTAAAATTTCTTTATTCGGTAATTCATAGAAGCAATCTGAACCTTTTTTAAAATAAGTTCACAATTTTTTTAGTGAGTTAATGGGTTTTACCCTAATGTTCATTACTTAAATGCTAGTACAAAATTCGTTAATTTAAATGTGTAAAGCAATATTATTAGCAAATATATCAATTATAAACGACAGATAAGGTTATCATAAATTTTAATATGTTTCGAAATCACAACATATTTTTCTTTGATAAAATATGAAGAAATTTTTATATTTCTTGCATTTTGTTCATGATAAAAACTACCAATTTAACGGTACGTTAACTTGATTTAATAATCTAATTATTATTGTACCATGGAAATCTAGGAAAATAATAAACTTTCCAATTCACAATTTATTTATTTAAATTAGTATTTTAAAGTGATACACAATCCACAAGCTGTTCAAATAGACCTAGAAACATTCTGTGACTAGATGCTACACAAGCTAAAGCTCGGTATGTAAGTCTAAATCCATCATCACCACCTTCCTTTATCATATTCCTATTGACCTTAATGTGACGCTTTTGAGCTACAGTTTTAGAGTCGGAGTCAGTAAAGTCAGGTGCTGACTTTCCCGCATCATTTGCAAACTTCCTTAAATTTTCACTAAAAAGATACGACATTGTTACAGTTGAGGGAATTAAAATTTGAATCAAATGGAACGAGTGAACATTTTTGAAAAAGAAATTTACTTCACAGACGTTACTAGTTTATTATTATCATTCAAAAAAGGAGAAGAAGTTGAGCTTCCACTTCTGGTAACTCTGGAGACATCAATTGTATTTCCTTGAACAGTAACTATAGTAGTACC
>UCOL01005620.1:0-11231 GCA_900474335.1 Ormyrus nitidulus | reverse complement strand
ATATATATATATATATATATGTGTGTGTGTGTGTAGATAATAAATGTTAAAATATTTTATTCAGACTTTGCATTAATAAACAAGATTAAAAATTAAAGGATAAAGAATGTAATGCACAGAAATGCAGGAAACGGAGAAAAATTTTCTAGTAAAAATTACAATAGTACATTTTAATTTGATCACAGTAATTTTTTAAGATTTTTACAGTCTGTGATCAAATTAAAATGTACTATTGTAATTTTTACTAGAAAATTTTTCTCCGTGTATGTATATATAAAGATTGTATTCGTATACGTGTTTAATAAATTAAAGCTTAGCTTTCGGTTTATATTTTAACCAATGTTTTAGAACTATTTTATTAAAAAATCATTGAGCTTCTTTAAGTAGGTTGCACAAAAAGGCAATTAGTTACAAAAAAATTAATAGTGTTAACTAGAATTTGCAGAAATAATGGTATATCATAGCTTTTAAAACAGTAGTGCACACAATCAATCATTGCATAACTAATGCATCGGTATATTTAATATACTGTTACTGTAGTAGCCTAATCTAATAGTGTGCGAACCCTTTTGTGGTACAATTGACAACAGGCTTCAAAATCTGTCAAAGTGTCATAAAATTTCAGTACATATTATAATCATCAGAATCCAACGATGCACCAACTGCTTACTCTTGCGTGCTGAGCATCTAACAACTCTTCATATAATGTTGGTATAGACTACAAGAGCATAATTTACGAAGAATCAGCGAGAGGTGAAATAAACGTTTATTAGAAAAGCGTTGAGGAAATCAATGAAACCGATGATCTAAGTGTGCATTTATGCGTTCTTTGAACTCAGTCTTACCTATTCTGCAGGCTATAAAGTAGAACATTTTTATGCCTTCGTATTAGCATTAAATGTCGCATTTGCCTAGTTAGTAGTACTACTTGTAAACTGACCAGCCAGTGCACATAAAAAGTATGATGCATTGAAAACGACTATTGTTTTCATAATCATTATTACATACTGGGTATTTGCATAGCAATCTCATCGACCATATTACTCTTTTAATGTGTTTTATAATTTATGCTTTAAGAATTAAGTTATCTGTGGTATTGATCAATTGCAATTTTTTTTTTTTTTTCAAGCGTAAAACATAAGATCAACGTTCTAAAAGGAATGAAAACTAATTAAACAACGTGACTGAACTCTTAGGTAGTTTTAATGTTTTTTTTTTTTTAGAATTAACCCTTTTTATCTTCGTCTAAATTTTTGGGTTCATCATAATAGAAAATTATAATAGAATATTTTCCTCGTCTTTGGATAAACGAGAACTTCTAAAAGGATTATTTATTTCGAAATATTTTAAAATAAGCAATGTGAAAAAATAAAAGAATAATATTCTTTTTCCCCGCGCTTTTTCTACAATATACTTCGGTAATTGCTAAACATGAAAAATGACAGATCATTGAACCAACTACTTGGTGATTTTAAGTCAATTTGAAAATTTAACCGTTTTTCTTGTTGACAACCAAGATAAAATTAGCCAATCCTTTCAGACTGTACAAAGTATGTATACAACTTATCAATTTGTACACAAATCCTAAACAAGCAAAAAGCTGTACGTGCCAGAGATAATTGCAGAAATAGAAGACAGTATATTTTCGAAAAAAGTTTATATTCGCCAACAGAGAGAAGAAGGTTGAAGAGTTAAATTTTGACGTACAAACCATAAAAATTACGTACAATGATTCTTCACAAGGTTGCAGAACTCGAATTTTACGAAAAACCAATTCCAAACCTTGCAAGAATCGAAGGATCATCAATGAAAAAGTAAGCCGAGCAGTGTGATACATCGCCGGCAGTGTTCCGAAAATAAACGAGACCACAAGTGGAAAAAAAAATCACCGAATCGAGCCACCCCCAAAAAAAGGCTCCGACAATCGCAAAAATAACGCAAGAAACACTGCAGCACGAATAACTTGTCAGCTGTCGGCTTCGGGAAAAAGCTCTCTCTCTCTCTCTCTCGATCCGACAGACTCTCGCGGAGCGCGATCCGCGCTCCTCTCGCATCGCCGCCCGATCGGCGAGTGCCTCGGCGGCTTTCCCTCTCTCTCTCCCACCGTGTCGGTCCGTCTGCGGGCAATCTAAGCAGGCCCCACTTCTCGGCGGCCGCGCGGCACGGGGGCCCTCGTTAGCGCTCCCCAATTCAGCTCTCCCTCTCCGTCCTGCCCCCCCGGCACCGCCGACTCCCACCTGTCTGGGGCTCGAGCGCGTGTAGCTCGACCAACGAGCGCAAGGCAGGCGGTCCGCCCTCTCCTCGCCGCGTACCCTCTGCTCGCTCTCGGGCTCCCACCTCCTCTCTCTCTCTCTCTCTCTCTTTCTCTGCGGCTCGCGGAGATCGAGCGCGCGACCCGTAGTACTCGAGCGTGCGCGCGCGTACGCACTGAGCGGCGCGCGCGGTCCCAGCGGGTCCTTTCGGGGGCGCCCCCCCACCCCCCTGTCCCCCACTCCCTCCCAGTGGCGGCGCTCGCTCGCTCTATCTCTCTCTCGCTCACTCCTCCCCCTCCCGGCTCTATCAGCGGCTCGGCGATCCGCAGAGGCGCAAGCGGCGGCTGCCGGCTGATGAGTCACTATATAAGACCCGAAGGACAAGAAGGTGTATGTTAGTACACACTAAATCCTCTGGTAGTTCGCACCAGTCGACTAGAGATTCAGCGGTACTGACAGTTCGCTCCAATGCTCGCTCGCTACTGAAAAAGCATTCGCAGCCCGCAGTCAGTTCGAGAGACCATACAGATTGGGAAGGAAAGAGACAGCTAGGAAGAAAAAAAAAGAGTGACAGTGTCTTTCGCTGGGGCAAAATGTTCGTCGACCACGCAATCAACTGGCTCCTGGACGCCTCCTGGACCGCCTGGGAGAACAAGACCGAGCTCTTCAGCTTCTCCTGGCAGCTCCTCGTCTTTGCGATCGCCCTCCTGCTCGTCGTATTCCTCCAGTGGATACACTACATGTGCACGCTGCCGCCCGGCCCCTGGGGCCTGCCTTACTTCGGATGGCTCTTCCGGCTCAGCAAGTCGCCGCTCCACCTCAGCCTGAACAAGCTCGCCAGCCAGTACGGCCGGATATTCTCGTGCAAGATGGCCAATCAGTACCTGGTGGGCATCAGCGACTACGCCCTCATACGCGACAGCTTCAAGAAGGAGGCGTTCAGTGCCAGGCCCCACACCGAGTTCACCAAGATACTCGGCGATTATGGTGAGTAGAGAGCAGCGGGAGCACGTGGCTGCCCCTCGCGTTTTCGGGGTGTTTACTCGAGCCGGGCCCACTTGTTGAATAAGCGCCAGCAGCCAATTTCTTTCGATTATTTTTGCTTTTTGCTTGAATGATTAAACTTTCACTGTTTAAAGCTTCGATACGTAATTGGGGGGGGGGGACTTATTTTGCTTGTGTATTTTTAACTCGACTTTTACGACTGCTGAAATTTGAAAGTTCTCCGTAAACAACAAGTTCAAAGAGAGTGATCGCAAACAGTATAAAAATGCAAGAAAGTTCATTAAAACTTCGAAAAAGTTACCGACACCAAAACAAAAAAACAAAAAAAAAAAAAAACAGCGAAAAAAACCGCGGTCAATTGGACAGAATCGGAATTCGCCCGTCTCGCAGTCGGGAATCGTTCGTTACGAATAAGAACGTACGTTATCAATGTTTCGCGCGCGAGCGCGACTTTGTCACTGATATACGGCGAGGATCAACGCTCGCCGGGGTTCAAGTGCCGATTCTATCTTTGGTGCTCTCCTCGCATGCCGTCTCTCTCGCTCGTGTTTTCGTCTCGCGTGCACCGTCCGCAATCTGTCGGGAGATTTCGCGACTACCGAGTAAAATCTCGCTTTGATAATGCCGGACGCTCGGTTTCGCTCGTCCGCAATAATAGCCGAGGTGTGAACTCGTTTCTTTCCTTTTTTTTCAGATAAACTTTAAAAATAAAACTCGATTCTATTCTGCCGATTATTCGCTGTTTCATAATGTCGCGCCCGTTTGAGTTTCGCCTGAATCATTTTTCAGCGATAGTGAGAATTTTTTTTATTAAATTTTCCGGTTTCTTCGCTTTTCCAGGTATTATCAATGCCGAAGGTGAATTCTGGAAGGAGCAGAGGAGATTCATCATCGAGAAGCTCCGTCTTTTCGGCAATTCGTCCCTGGACAGAAACACCATGCTCCAACAAGCAATCTACGTAAGTTCACGATATTTACACGCAATTATATCTACACCAAATAACGAAAAATAAAAAAAAAAACATTTATTAAACGACGAATCTCCACTATCTGCCTACAGAAAGAAGTAGACTTTTTCATCGACTACTTGGAGTCAAAGAGGAACCGACCGATCAGTCTCGGCCTACCTCTGGGAGTGTCGATCTCCAACATCATCTGCGGCGTCCTCATGAGCGTGCGCTTCAACTACCGCGACCCGCAAGGTCGCTTCAAGCGCTTCATGAACTTGATCGACGAGGGCTTCCAGCTCTTCGGCGCGATGCACTACATCAATTACATTCCGCAGCTGCGCTACATGAGCACGATGCGCTCCGCCATGACGAAACTTAACGGAAACCGCGAGGAGATGGCCGTCTTCTTCCAGAAGACCATCGACAATCACAGAAAAACGGTGAAGGCCGACAAGCCCCGCGACCTCCTCGACACTTACCTCCTCGAGATCATGAGACTGGAGGAGGAGGACAAGCAGATCTTCAGAGGCCTAGATGTTGGTGAGTACTTTGCGACTTTGAAAGTTAAAAGAAAAAAAAAAAGAAAAGCTCGCATTTCCAATGACTAACCGATTCGCTCTCTTTCGCCAATTTCCAGCCCGCCACCTCCAGCAGATCCTCGCCGATCTGTTCACCGCCGGCATGGAGACGGTCAAGACTACGATGGAGTGGGCGGTGGTGCTGATGCTCCACTACCACGAGGCCGCCAAAGTCGTGCAGGACGAGCTGGACGCGGTGATCGGCCGCGACGGCACGCCGAGGCTCGCCGACATGAAGAGACTGCCAAAGACCCAAGCCACCATCCTCGAGATCATGAGGAGGACCAGCGTCGTGCCGCTCGGAACCACCCACGCCACCACGAAGTAAGTGTCGCTTTTCTAAATACTGCGTAAAGATAAAGCCGCGTGGAAATTCGAACCGGATCAGAGGAATTCCCGGAGTCGCGTTCAACTTCTTTATCTTGTATTAAAAAATGTGCATTTTTTTTAAATTGCCATACAGAATTATATAATTCTCGATTTGTTCCATTTGAAAAAAAGTGGATCGTTATCGGAGTGTTTGTAGAATTAACCGGCCATTCTGGTTTGAATTTCCATTAGAGAATTTTCATTATAATTACGCGATAACGCGCGCAGTCATAAATATTCCGATGAACTCTGAATAGAGATTTCTCGCGGCGGTAAAGGCGGCGCGAGAGAGAGAGAGAGAGAGAGAGAGAGAGACTGACCTTAAGTGCGCCGGGGCTCGCGGGGTAATTAAAGTAAATAATCGCCGATTACGGGAAAAAGAAATAATCTTTATCGGGCGTCGCGTTGAAATTTCGCAAAGTCCCCCCCTCCTCGACGATACACGAAGAAAAAGGTCCGAGAGTGTCGCGACTCCCGAGAGAAAGTGATCGGCGGCCAGGCGAATTTTGAATAACCGAATACACACGGAGCCGGCGCGCGCACACACCTGCGCCGAAATAAAGCAACGAGAGGAATAACAACCGGACGCAAACAAGGCCCCCGCAAGGCGCCGGAATAAATGTATGCGAAAAAAGGCAACGTCTTGAACGCGCCGGAATTGAAATCGAAAAAGAGCTTAAATCTTACATAGCCAATTAAAAAGAACCGAGGAGAAAGTCCCTCTCCGCCGGGCGCAAAATTTTGAATATCCCCCCGCGTATAGTTTTATACGCCGCATTTTCTCCTCCTCTCGGTTCCTCGCGGACCGACGACGACGGCGGCGGCGGCGGCGGCGGGCTTCTCCGCGTTGGTCGCACGGCGCGAAGACCGTTCACGAACGGTGCTCTCGAACACCGCGAGCAACGAACAAAAGTGAAAGCCAACTTGGCACTACTGCTTTTCGGGACGGGCCCACCTTCGATTTCGAGGTCGATGACATATACGCGACATAGCCGCCGCCGCCGCCGAGCGGCCAGACGCTCCCGATAAACGAGGCAGGTAGAAACGGACCGCCCGGAGTAAGGGTGGGACTAGTTTATCTCGCGAAAATAAATAAAGATTCGACTCCTCTCTTTTCCTACCGATAGAAGGGGCATAATTTCCTGTCGTTCGAATAGCTTTTAGGCGCGCAAAGTGGCCGAGAATGCCAGACGCTTTCGTCTCGCTTCTCGATAAGGGTTTTTTCAGCTTCTCGGCTTAAAATTTACATCGCGAGCGCATTCACCTGACAATCAGACGCACAGAGGAGGGCATATCGGGCCGCTCGTCGCGTTACATAAATCTGACAAACGTGTTTGCCGAATTGCATAATTTTTTTTTATGTAATAAGGATTCCGCGCGCTCGGGACGTGCAAGCGCGAGACTCTTCGAGCGCAATTGCAGCGCTCGCTTATAAATAAATTATAATCTCGATCGCCAGGCCTCGATTAAAACGAGCGATCGAAAAAAAAAAAAAAAAAAAACTAGTTTCAACGTCTCCGCGAACGACCTTCGACTCGAAATTTCGGGCATATCGGTACATCCACGGCGCCGAGCGGGCGATTGTTCAATAAGCGATTTTCCGTACTGTCGAATGCATATAACATAATTTCGATGGGATTAAGCAAGGCGAGAACTGCGCTCGCTGATAAAAACGGTTCGCTTAATTCAAGTAAACACATTTCCGATTAAATTTAGTTGCAAGCTCGGCCGTCTGTCGCTCGATAAAACGGCGTTTTTTTCGTCCGATAAACCCTTGAGCGAGGCGGCCGTCCAAAAATACACTCGCAAGCAGGCGCGATAATTATCTAATTACAGTTGCATCGAGAACGAATGAAAAAAAAAAAAAACTAACCGAGCGCCTCTTCCCTTTTCTGCTTACAGAGAAGTGAACCTCGGTGGTTACACGATCCCCAAGGGTGCTCAGATCGTGCCCCTCCTGCAGTCCATCCACATGAACGAGAAACTGTGGACCGACCCGGAAGAGTTCAGGCCCGAGCGCTTCCTCGTCGACGGCAAGATCAAGAAGCCCGAGTACTTCATGCCCTTCGGCGTCGGCAGGCGAATGTGCCTCGGCGACGTTCTCGCCAGGAACGAGCTCTTCATCTTCTTCACCAGAATCCTACACACCTACAACCTAGAGTTACCAAAAAACGCGAGCTTACCCAGCCTCGACGGCAACGCCGGAGTCACCGTCACCCCGGACCCCTTCAAAGTCATCCTGATCAAGAGGGACGAGCATCAGCCGGCGCAGCGCAAGCACCACCAGCGCCAGAGATCTAGCCAACGCCAGCAGCAGGATTCGAGTTGTTAAACCAAAACCAAGATTTTCTCAACGATTTACAATCGAATTTCGTCTTTTGCCTCAGAACAGCACGGTTCACCGTTCCTATCTCGCTCGCAGACAACAAAAGAAAAAAAAAGGAATGAGAGCGGGACTCGAGATTTACAAAGATTAAGCGGAGAGACATATATTCTTTTACGCGCACGCGTTCCGAGTCGCGACTTATATAAGCGTGCCATTTGTTCATTAAAAATCTCTTCGCTTGATTCCACTAGTATCTTATAGAAGAACACAGATTGTTTCTTTTTAAACTCGCCCCAGCTGCGAAATGATAGTACAAAGCCAAAATGGTCGAAGCTCCAGGTTTTTTTTTAAAAACGTTTTTCCTATACGTCGCCGATAGGACAAGGCAGAACTGTTTTATTTTTAAAATCAAGGCCCGAAATATTCGACTGTTTTTAATTTTTTAAGTTAATATTAATTAATTTATATACACATACCTGTACATACAACGACATATATGTAGCTTAAGTGAAGAAACTAGGTGTAACGTTTTAAATTTTTAAAGAAATTAGAAACTACGACACGATAATAAGTGCAGTTTTTAATAGCTCGTATTGAATATATTACATGTTTAATTTTTATAAATGTATTAATAAAAAGTATTTTTAAAAATATTACGTCATTATGAATTTACAACCCCACCTGTCCTGTCCTAAATCGTTTCTTTAAAAATATATTAATTTGATCCAGTAGAAAATACATTAGAGAAAATGAACTCGGGTAGATCCAGTTGGAGAATAACGATGATCAAAACGACGAAATTTCACTTCAAAATCAACCATACAGATCTTATTCAAGATTGAAAAATCTCAATAAAGTTTGACTTGAACACTTTTCAGGCATTATGCCAAAGTTGCTGAAAAAATTATTAAGAAAACAATATATGATTTAGAATGATTTATGGTTAAATGATCTTTTACTTAAATATTGTCCCAATAATTATTTGAAAAATTACTTGCTCCATATGATGGCACTTGTTGCAAGCAATTTTTTGTCTGTGCGATATTAATCGTAAATAAATTTTAATAATTTATCTATTCAACAACAATGAAAAACTTCATTTTACAAGCACTTAGGAATTTTCACAAAAATTTACATTGCAAGTTTTAGGAGTCAATGATGCACATAAAATTTCCTTTCAGTCTAAAAAGAGTATTCTATCAAACCAATAGCAGAGATGTATCCATCAACCGGTTTTACTTTGAAACATAATTTTAAGAAAACACTGAAAGTAAAGACAAAAATTAAAAAAAAAATTATTAGTAACTAAATTCTTGAAAATGAACTAATTGAATAAAGAACTTGGGTTAGGCATTTTAAAAATCAGTCATGTGAATTACTCATATTGGTAACTTTAAAAGCGAGCAACTTATTAGGAGAGGCTGCAAATAACGGATTTCGCTTCAACTTTGGTCAAAGATTTTCGGTATACCGAATTATGCAAACCAGAATTCTAGACTGTAACGCCTCGGAATTGTCGAATTATGGAGGCTATCAGCGTTATGTGGTAAAAAATTAAAGAAGATCTTATCATCTTTAAATATAAATAAATTCTACGGGATCTATCGTGGATAAAATAAAAAAAAATAAATAAAAAATAAAATAAAACTAGAGATATCAACACTCAGAAAAAGAATCCTCTTGTACGGAAATTATTTCCTCTAAATTCAATCCGCTCACTACAAATAGATTTTTCCTTTCAGATCGAATAAAATATTTTTGAATCAAAAAACGATAGCTTTCATGAGCAGAGGAAAAAATCCTCTCGTGATCAATCCTCTTGCGTACAAGAGGATTTAAAATAGTCAGAAAATGACTTCTTCCTCGCCATACAATTTTTTTGTCGAGAATGTAATTTTCATTGGTTACAAAAAGAGCATATTTTCATAACTATGAAAATATGCTCTATTGAGATAACTCAAAATAACAATATCATTGGTCTAAAAAATGAAAAAAATGTCGACTTTTTGACCGGTTCCGTCTCCGGCGGGGCTTACCGGGGTATTTTTAAAAAAGTCTTTTCCTCAAGGGGAAGTCTTTTAGTAACCAATTAATTTCCTCTTGTCGTAAATCAATTTTCAAAATGGAAAATCCATTTGCGTACAAAATTATTTCCTTTTGTGAACATGCAACTTGATTTAGAGATGATTTTTCGTGAGTCACAAGAGGAAATCCGCTAGGACAAATATTGAGAAAAATTTCCTCTTCTTACAAGCAGATTCCTTTTGTAATAGGAGGATCGTTTTTTGAGTGTATCTTTTACTATTCTACGATATTTTACTATTGCTCCTAAAATCAGGGGCTACATCACTTATTATGGAAAAACTTTTAGCAAAGAAACTAGTATTTGCAGCAGGAGTAAGAGAGCTCCCTCGGCTCCGTCGCTCGAAACCGCCTTCGAAAGAGTCGCCTAAGCCTGCGGAAGACTGTCGCAGGCCACGTTACATCTAGCTTTCTCTTTGAAACTTATAACTGAGTTCGTAATTTCGGCAGAATTTCGTCTGTGTGCGTGTTCAGCGTCCGTAAATTTGTTCGGCTAGCGCACCGGACGTGTATTGGGTACACCGAACGGCCAAATTTCACGTCTAACGTTCACACTTTTTATTTGCTTAGCGCTCCTTCTTTTTTTAAAGTTCGCCTTTAGGCTTAGAACGGTTCATTTTTATGACCTCGAGATCGTAATAACTGTGAGTTTCTTTTTTCAGAAAGAAAAGGCCAAAGGTAAAAAATGAGTTTTCTTATTTTTTCTCCTAAATAATTAATTTCTTCTTTACAATATTTAATTCATTTATCGAGGAATTTTATATGATAAATTTTAAAACATCTTAGTGATTTAATAAAATTCCATTAAATTAAACTGTTTAGTGTAATTCTTCTATTTCTTTTTTACAATAAGAAGAGAAATAATAATTCTATTGTACTTATAATATTAAAAAAAAAAAAATACTAATCAGAATAATTGTAAATATTAAGAAAATTACAATACTTTAACAAAATTCTTATACGTTTTAACTTTAAAATTTAAAAATTAAAATTAAAATTAAAATTTTAACTTTAAATTTTTAAAATGCACGCGTGCAAGGCTTACACAACATATTAAAAATATACAATATTTTACTATTTCCTGATTACACAGAAAATTATTAAAATATTAATTTGAAATTTTGTAAAAATACACAAAAAGAAACGTTTTAAGAAAAATTACTATACTCGCCAGTAAATCGAGAACAGTCTTTCAATTAGGGTAAAAAATTACTATACTTTATATTAATTTTTGTTTTATTAATTTTTTATTCAAAACATTATTTATCATGTTTAAATACTCCCCCGGGCTACGTGGTTATCGGGCACAAGAGATCATTGTTTAAAGAATTATTTATAACTATGAAATACTTCCAGGGTTGTGAGGTTGTTGGATTTATTAATTATCAAGTACTTCCCCGGGTTATGTGGTTGGTGGGTGTACGTATTTATTGTTTAGAGAATTATTTATAATTTGAAGACGGAAGAATGCTAATAAGAATGATATAGCAGTTCATGCGAATTAGAATTATATTGCACGTATGCGGGAATTAGGATGGTGTTGCTCTACTTGCGAGTTAGAATTATATTGAACGCATCCCTGGTAGAATTTCCAGCATTGAAAATGGCCAGGAAAATAGTTAATAGATAAGTCCGTGGCTATTTAATAGGTCGCGATGAAACGCTTTTT
>UCOL01005619.1:0-11234 GCA_900474335.1 Ormyrus nitidulus | reverse complement strand
GCTAATCCTCCTTTGGAACTAAAAACTTCTAAGGTACTCTTTATACTGGTCCATAGTGTCAACAAATTACGGTTGTTTAATTTTGAAGATTCTTCTGAAAGAAATTTAATTATATATATCAAAAATTGAACTTATAACAAAATTGAACTTATAATTTTCAATAATATAAATAACAAAGTATATAACTCTCTACCTTTTGTTTCTTTAGTTTGTTGTTTTAGGGTAAAATACAAACATGGCTCTGATAAAGAAATTCCACTATCTTCAATAATGGAAAGTAGCTGAGCAATAGTCAGTTCTGGTGGTAAAGGAGTATTGGGACGCGATGAATGAATTAAATAATTTTGATTAGCCATCTTATTTGAACTGCTTTGACAATTGCTGCTAGAACTTTTTGTTGTTACTGATCCATCTAAAACAAAAGAATGTCAAAAATAATCAAAATTTTTTCTGTTTTAAACTAGCCTTATATTTTACTAGAAATAAATTATAACAGTGTTGCTGAAATAATTACTGAAATTATAAAAGAATATTGGTATATTACTGTAATAATATTTATTTTAAGTGTTTGACTTTTCAAAATTTACAAATAGAATTGAGGTTATTAGAATTTTATTTAATTTAGACAAGGAAACAGCGAATTTTTTGACAATAAAAATGACTAGCTAAACTTTTCGATAGTAAAAATGACTAGATATAACTATAAATATAAAAAATATATCATACCTGGATTGAGACGTGTCTTTCGAATAATGGGACCTCTTGCTTGCGTCCTGTTGCAAGCCTCTTTGGTTCGCTTATCCTTGGCAGTATTTCCTGCAGCGACGCTAAGTGAATCCATGACGCTGTTCATTCCGGTGTCCCAGAGATCAGATTTACGAACCGCGTTGTTTGTACCTGTTTCATTTCCTTTATTATTAATTATTAATTATTTAGGAAAAAGTAAAAGCAGGGAAATGTCTTCGTTTTTTACAGGGATGAACCAGTTATTAATTGTTATAAGGTTTCTAACCATGCACGATCTTTGTTTTTCTTTTGCTTTCTTTTGTTTTTTGTGAGAGCTCTGATCAGTAAAGTTAACTTCTTTTCTCATAGTTTCTCTACTCTAGGACTAGGACCTAGGAACAATTGCCTGTCGTGTTTTTATATTTTACAAAACAAGCGAAAGCTAACTGACTTGTGTTCTGTTTATATTTTTCTGACTTAGATTTATAACTTCATCAAATTTTCAGAAATGCTTTTTGACTTTTAATTTATTTGTATTACAGTAACGATTTGAAAAATAGATGTCTTATGGCTTTTTGTCGTTCCCGTTGACATCCAGATTCAATTTCCTTGTCTAACCATTACAAGACGATTATAAGATGGTTTTAAGACGATATCTCTCACGTGAAGTGTCCTCAAATAATGGTTAGACAAGGGAATTGGTACTGGAACGACAATAAGCCATAAGAGATAAGTCGCATCAATCCGTCAATCGGACGCGCCTATTATGTATGAAGTTGCTATTGGTATATAATACTTATATTGCTAGATTGTTATGTCGAAAATAGGAAAACAAAAAAAAAACATTTGTCAACTCCTTTGAACATTATGTTAAAATTATTTTTATGAAAGTGACATACACATAAATCATCTAAAATAGGTTTGCTTTATTGATAATTTATGATAATTCTATTAATTCAATAAATAAAAAGTGTAGAAAATGTTAAATACATATTACGCACCTATTCAATTTAAAAATCTATAATAAAAGAAATAAAAATCTAGAGAAAAGAACCATGTAAAACTATTATTTATAGTAAAGGGTATATTAGATAGAACATGCAAAATGAAATATTCGAATTCATTTGTACTTCGTGATTAAATAAATAAATAATATTTGCTTCCTTGGATTATTAAAATACATTCACAACACTCATTATGAACAATGAACTCAAACTCAAATAAATATAAAAGCCATTCAAGATTCATTTTAAAATACGCACCTGAAACCTGTTGCAAGATATCATGTACCGTTGACTGGGTCGACATATAAAGTAAGAGGTGATAATGACCAAGTGGAAATGCTGGATGCGGAGACATTATTGGAAGATTACTACTACCAAGGGTTGATAGTTTCATTGGTGCTTCAGATGAAACAGAGACTAAAATCTTTTCACCCTCTAAAAGAAGCTGTAGAATAAGTCTTCTAGTAAATCCTGAAATTCCATGTAAGCCTCGAGCCCCTTTAAATATAAAGAATTCAAGTTATTATTGTTTTCTTTTTACAATATTCTACAAAATTGTCTTTATTGCTATATATACCTGCTGGCATTTTTTGTTGCGTAATTACGTCTGTCAAAAGTTCGGCCAATAATTTCTGATTTGCTGGATGACACCAACAGCATTTAGATAGGAATTTTATAACAGCACTTTCCAATTTGGCATAAGATAAACTTAGTTTTGAACTCCTACGAAATTTACGACAATGGTTAAACAAATAACTATGTTATAATTAGCAAACAATTTAAAAACATATAAAAAAAAATTTCTGCTAACTTTTTGTATGAAAATAAAAAGCAGATTTTTCAATTACAAAATAAGTAAATAAACTTTTTTAAACATTTGCTCGTCATGAAATGAAACATAATTAAAATTTAGAGAAATATAAAAGATTTTAAATCGTTTAATAAGCAGAACATAAAAAACCTTACCTTAAAGAGGACACTGATGGATTTTCTATTGGTCTGTCACTTAAAAGTGTCAATAATGGTAACCAAAAACTTTTGCCTTCTTTACCTAACCAATCACGCATCTTTCCTTCAGAACAAACTAAAGATAAAAACTCCAATACTATTGCTATACTCTCCGGTTCCGTCATGTTCAAACCTTCTATCTTAGTTTCTTGCCTTATATTTTCACCAGCCTTATCACTATCTGTTAATGTGCTTCCTGAACCATCTGAGCAACTTGCAACTCCTTCGTTAGACTATAAAAAAAAATTTTTTTTTGTATAAAATGTTTTGTTATTTTATTTAAACATTATACCGATAATTCACGCAAGACTTACCACTTTCATTTCAGTATTAAGATGTTGTTTCTTATATTCATGGACTTGTTTTGACTTTTCAAGAATAGCAAATTCTACTATACATGCCGTTAACAACGTCGGCAAGCCTGAATTAATTAGTTGACAAATTCCTGGGGGTGATCGTGCTGCCGCTGCTATTGATAATAGCTGTCCCTCCGTTAAAGTTAAACGCTTAAACTCTGATTGAGCCAAGCGAATGTACCAATCATTAAGATCAGCAATGGTTTTCCCATCATCCGTTTGGCCCTCACTTTCTTTTCTATCATCAGATATAGAAGCATCCGATTGATCGTTCGATATATTTGGCACAAGTATTTTAACCTTCTGCAAAAGTGATTGGAAGAATGACGGATTAACGCAACAAAAAGCGCACAACACAGAGTCTATTGCTTGTTTCAAAGCTGAATGAGTTTTTAAGATTAAAGTCCATTGATACAATGCACTGAAATAGAAGATACAGTTTCATTATTTCACTTAAAATAACTAAAGAAAACTATAATTAAAATTTTACTTTAAATATGTTGATTTTTATAGAAGTATATATGAAAATGTATCAATATATTTAAAAATAACTTACTCGAATAATTCTTCAGCTAGAAGTTCCTTTAAATCATAGCTAATATTTTCAAGTTTTGCTGCTTTCCAAATAATTGTTGAAATGCAGTGAATATAAACTGCTGGAGGAGTTGCAGCATTTGAAGCATTGAATAAATTATTATCTGTGTTAGCAGATACGGAAAATTTAGCAACATTGAATAACCATTTTAAAATAGCAGACATCCGTGCTTTTGTGTTAGAATTTTGGACTGAAGAAAGTTGATCTAACAATTCAACTACCATTAGAGCAGTTGTCGTTTCTTGATTCATTACAGAATCTTGCAAAAGAGGAGTTGTTCTGTTGTTAAGTAAAAGATTAATTAGACGAAGTCCAAGCTCACAGGAATGTACGCTCAATTGAAGAAGTGCTCTTTCTAAATTTGGCGTGAAAAGTGATGGTGCTGGAAGTAGCAGTAAATTGCAACACGATTCTACTAAACCTTCAACAGAAGCTGCCGAATTTAACACTTCAATGGATAAATTACTATTCACTGTACTAACTGACAAACATTGATGTAGCAATCGTAACCATCCCAAACTGAAAAGTAACGTAATTATAATATTAAATTCTTTACAAAAAGAGTATTGGAATCAGAAAATTCGTTTAATTTTAAACAACTAATTAATATATTCTAAGTTTAAAAACGAATCATACTGTAATATAAATGTTAATGTAAGGTAATTTACTTAAACACAATTTATTTGATAAAAATCTGAATTAAAATTTAGTTTCTTAATTAATACATAAATTAATAAATAAATTGATTGATTATAATTACCTTGTTTTAGTAAGTTGTTCTTCATCAATGATATCATGATTTGACTTAGAATCGCCAAAAGCAGTTGTGCCAAGTAATCGAATTTGACTCAGACTTATATTGGTTGAATCTCGGGGTTTATACAGTCTTACGAGAACAGCAGTCGCAACTTCAGGTTGAGATAGAGTTAATCGAATAAATGTAAGACCAGCAGTTGGCATTGGTGGACAAATCGGAGTTAAGGCAGTGTTTCCCTCCCGAGAAATTTCAAGAGCAACAGCCGACGGACATGCTAAATAATAATTTTTTAATTAAATTTTATTGTTTAGTTTTTCGTATTTTCAAAATGAAGATCAAGCTAATAATAAATAATACGCCGAAAAAAGTATTTTTCACTTTTAATGTAATGTAAATTGTGAAAAAAAATATTAAAAATAATAAATTAAAATAAATATAAAAATTACTTACTTGATAATGACGTTAAATGTGGCTGTAATTCAACTTCTTTTAATAAAATAGCACAAGGCAGAGTAATGGTTACATCTACCCATGCTTCATCTGGATAAAAGTGGTAAGACCAAGCAGGATTTCTTGCTCTTTTATGCTGTACTGCACTTTGAATCAGCACGTCTGCCGGTTGTGCTGTTGGATGCAACCAAGATACTGTTCCAAGGGGTGCGAAATTTAATAATCCATCTTCAGATTCTAAAGTATTTGAATCTTTACTATTACTACTTGATACAACGGGTGTCAAGTTTGTTGCATTTGACAGATGTTGCATAACTAAAGCAATAACTCCAGGAGAATTGGAGCCACTACCACTACAGTTTTTACTAGACTTTACGAGATTCTCGCACAAAACTTTTACACCGCCCATTGCAGTAAAAACTGACAAAGAAGCTTCATTATCTAGAACTCTTAAAATAAACCAGAGAAGAGGTTCTGACAACTGCATCACGTTCATGTGTCGATCTGACATTCCTTGCTTGCCTGCTAGAAAAAAAGAAAATTTGTTTAACTATAAAAAAAATCGTTCACACATTCATTTTTCGCATGTAATTTATTAAAAATTACTTACACGAAGCAAGGTATTGATACACTGGATTTAACACGAGTGTTGGATTGCTCGCTTTTTTCATTAGAGTGCATAATAATTGGAAAGTAGCGTCCGGTATGGTTGGTGGTGCAGATAATTCAGTAGCCGTATTTGTTCCGGAGCTTTCGCCTAGAAGCATAGCTAATGATGATCCAGAGCTATGTCCAAGCGCTCCCAACAATCGCATCATAGTAGGTTCATGTTGTAGAACTAGAATTATAAATTATTAAAATTTTGTAATGAAATAGATGAAGATTTCAAATTTAAAAACTATAAATTATTAAAATTTTTAGTATTATTACCAATATCAGCAACACATGGTACTCGCGGCTTGGATGCTGGATGCGTTCGGGCAGATGTTTGTTGCTCTGCAGCTTTACTTTCATCTGTTTGAGAAGTACTCATTTTCTCTTGACTTTCTGTTTGACTAGAACTAGAACCCTGTGGAGATTCTCCTAATTCCATTTCAGTTGCACTATTTGATCGTGCTGTTCGGGCCTAAAATAGTAAAAAGTAAAAATATTTAAGTTACACACTATTTTTGATGTGGAAATATGCCTGTGTATATCCAGTTTAGGGACTGCAAAACCGTGAAAGGCATGTCAAAATAAAGTAATACATGCGGGAGGGGAGTTCATGCGTTTTCGCAATTTGAGAAATAAATTTTATAAGAAACAAGTCTGCGTGGGTGGTTTTTGCCTTATATTAGGTCATCATATCAATAGTAAAGTTTTATCTGCTCAATCGGGTCAATATTTAGAAATTTGAACTTCGTTTTCAGAGGTTTCTCTGGTGGTAGGAAGATTCCTTTTTAGGATAAATCCCGTGTATCGTTGGCATTGTCCTTTGTAAGCTTGAACATTTTTCAAATATTTACACTTACACTTGGTAACGGTGTTTGCACCAGGCGACATACAAGTTTGATAAGCGCAACTACTAAAGCATCCCACGAAGCCGGTCGACCTTGTCTTGCATCATCACCAAGAACACATGCGTAAAGTCCACCAAAACCTCCAGATTGATTATTCGAATCAGTTGTTCCACCGCATTGAGCTCCAACTTTAATAAATATAAAATATTTGCATTTAGTCCAAATTAAATAAGTTAAGTAATAAAATATAAATTTATTTGCCGAAATAATAGTCACCTCCAACTCCTCTGACGTAAGTAGAAACTAATTCACCCACGCATTCTGATATACTCATTGCTGTACCTAAATCAGTATTTGCGAAATTTAAGTTAAACAGAGATGCAATAAGTTCGCATTGTGCATCTAACGGTCCACGTCGTGCAACTAAGGCTCCACCTGGCTGCACCAGTTGATATACAACCCATAGTAATAATTCCTTTAAAGAATTTTCTAGAGCACTGCCAGGCTTGACAATATCATTTCGTAATTCAAGTCGTACGAGAAAATCTTGCAACGCTTGGCACAAAGTTGGTCCAGCCTATTAAATAGGAAAAAAATTGTAAAATAAGATTTTTTTAAATTCCTCTATTATTTATAATCAAACAATAATAATAAGTAAATCTTTTAAATAAATATATATGAAAGTATTTGGCCATTGGTTTGTACTTATATTATAAATTTTTACAGTTATATCAAAAGTTAAATTTATTCTTTTTATATAAAAAATAAGATTTAATACTTATAATTTTATAATTACCATTCCAAATTGCTTATTAGTCGTATCGACATTTAATCCATTTCCAGAGAGTAGACGAAGAAGCATAGCACCCATATTTCGCTCTTTAATTATACAACCAGCCATACCACCTAGCAAACCATCAATCGGTGTACTGCAACTAGCAGCTTCAACTTGCTCTGTTTGCAGTGGTTGATTACTAGCCAAAGTTAAACACTGTAAAGCGTAACACCAAGCTCGTAAAGATATTCCTGGATGCCTAAAATGTAACAAACATAGAGTAAGAATAAACAAATTTTATGTTAAAATAATAATTGTTACATCAATCTATTATTAGTTTTACCAAGAAAATGCAGATATTATTCCAGAAATAGCTGTAGAACTCAATGGTATTACTGGAGTTAAAGAAGAATAAAAGTGAGAAAAATTGGTTTCCGTTGATGCATCGAGATTTAAGGTTAACCACAATTGTAACACCAATTCTAAATTTGTTCCCATACTCTGTTGATATGTAACATAAAAATAGTTAATTGCAGTTTAGATGAACGTATAAACATTCAGCGATGATATATGTGAGAAATACTCCATGAAATATACTTAATTACCTGAATATACAACTCTGAAAAAATTTTATCAAAACATCTAGTTAACATAGATAAGCTTGATGGTGGAGGGTCTGAAGGGTTCCACGTATCTTGATTTCGTTCTGAGTAACTGGACTGCCTAGATGCAAAACTTTGAGATTGTCGAGAGGCATCAGATGAAGGCTATTTATTTGAAAATATTAAAAAATATTAAAACTTATAAAAAAAAAATAGTAATAATAAAGGTTCGGAGAATAACTTACATTAATTGTAGCGTTTATTCCAAGTGGCAAATTGTATGTACCGAGTGCAGACAGTCTACGAAGGGCTATTTCCACACCTGTTTCAACTCCATATTCAAGTCTTGCATCAATAGCTTGTGAAATGCTAGTTATAGAAAAATAATTTTTATATTTAATTGCATACACCTTTATTTATACAAATATAATTATAATATAATTTCAGAGGTTTTGATTAGTCAAAGATTAAGAAAGACAGCAAGTAAAAAAAGTTTTTTAGATTAGAATATGAAAAGGACTAATGTTGTATCCGAAGAAAAATAAATCTAATTATAAAATAAAATAAAAGAAATAAAAAAATAAAAAAGAATACAGGTTATTTTAATTATGTATTGGAAGCACTTTAGTGCAGTTAATTCAATGATTAAACATACCCAGAACTTGTGATTGTTGGATATTTAGATGAACTACTGCCCTTCTTCAATATAGTTTTACCGCGTTCAAGGATGTTATCTAAAAATTCTTCAAATTCACTATCGTCAGATTCCAATAAAGATGGAAGACTAAATCCACTAGTTTTAGAAGTAGAAGCATTTGTGGGGGCAACAATAATACTATCTTGCGTATCTTCATCTGCATCTGCAAAACCTTCTTCGTTTGCAAAGGTCGTTGTAGAATTGCTAGTTCCAGCAACTGCTGCTGAATCATCATCAATGGTTCTAGGTTCTTCTGGAGGTATGGGATCAAAGGGTTCTTCAGGTACATTTGATTCACTTGCTGAGGTTGAATGTCTTGGATATAATTTTTCGCCTGTTACAAAAAGTTATTTTGTCATCTAGTTTTATGCATTACTAAAATAATTATTAAGTCAGAAAATTCAAATATACCTTCCAATAGATCCTGTAAAAGGCAAGACACAGCATGAGATGACCAAGCAGTTTCTGATGTTCCAGTAGCTAATCTAATCAGTTTCAAAAGCTGATCTTCAGTCATGAGTTCTCCTAAAGTAATTGCAGGTCGTGTAGAGACTACTAACCTCGCAACAACCTATAGAATATTACAAAAATTATCAAATTAATAAATTAATGTGATTTATTTCAAGTATTTTAAATAAAGAAGATATAATATACTAACATTACAGTTTCTTAAATTTGTAATCTCATTTTTACAATATTAAAAAAAAAAACAATAAAATAATATAAAACTTAGAAAATTACAATATTAGTAATTATGTAAATCCAGTGGCATGATAGTGCCGCGGAGACGAGTTTGAGATAATATACTCTTTCATATTCACTTAAACAAAGAATACTCACTTTACATGCTAGTAAAAACATATCAACGTTGGAAGCATTATTTAACAATAAAGCAACAAGACCACGTGCTACTGGTAGGACATGTTGATGTAACAAATTTGGTGAAGGGTCGTTTTCTGGATCAGGTGGCTCTGCTTGGCTAAAAATAAGGTATGCACATTTAGAAAAATAAATTATTAAATATAATTTGAATACGCTATAATAAGCTTGAGTAACAAACGTATACCTTGTAGTAGGTTGAGGTTGAGATCGTAAACTTCGATTTAAATGTTGCAAATCATTTCGACGTATACTGAATAAGTCTTTAAAATGTTTAGCAGAATGTTGCTTTAAAGTTTTTTTATAAAATCTTTCCTGTGATTTCACGGCTGATTCGAATTTTGAAGAAAATGACGCAGCCTGTGAGGAGTAAAAATAAATTATATGAATGTATCATATAAATATAAAAAATATTTTTATTTACGTAAAATAACTTATAAATTTATAATAAATAGAAATAACAAATTTTTAATTACTTGTGAAGCAGAATGAAGTGATTTTTTTGCTTGTTCTAAATCCTGTAATTGCTGTTTGTGATGCATGAGCCGTTTATGCATTTTCTTACGATAACTTCGAGAAGCAGAAGATCGACTAGTGCTAACGAATTTCCGTTGCATTGCAAGCTCGCCCTGAATGAACTCCCAACGGGATGAAACACCTTCAAATATTATAATTATTTTAATAAATTCGACAAGAAAAGTAAAAACATTTATGCAATTGAATTCACGCAATTATTTTTATAAAACAAAATTTGTACAGCGGTTAGATTAGATTCTTGATTTATCTAATTTTATCTTAAAATTTATTGAAATAAAATCAAGAAACTAAAGAATTTTCGTCTCCGTAAAAATTCAGATTTAATTCCATGTATGTATATTGTAATTACCTTGTTCTCTATTTTTATCGTGATTTTCCTCAAGAGGGGTAGAATGAGAAGCAGTTGTATCTAAACATACAGAGAGAAACAGAAGAACCCATCCTATTAAGGTCGTATCTAATCTGCTTGAGTTTTCCGCTTGACCTGAGGATAATGGTGCTAATAATTTTCCAAGAGTACGAACCATCGCATCCACCACTGACGATTTATTGGAGGAGGCAATTAAGGATTTACGCCCAAGGAATGTTAGTAAAATAAATACCCTGAAAATAATAATATGCATATGTAGACTTTTAGAATATGTATTCAAAGTCAATTTTCTAATTAAGTAAATGTACTTCGAACAGACATTTATCCGAAATTAGAAGTTTTTACGATTTAAAAATAAAGTAAAGCAAAGATAAAATACTGTTTTCTTATATAGCAATGAGATGATGACCAACCTGTCTTGTGGGAAAATGTGCGAAGAAGATGCAGAATAAAGATTTGTCAAAGTATTGGCAAGAAAATTTCCCCACCAAGGTTGATGCCCGGCCATTCTAGCCAACAAGGCAACAGCATATAGCTGCAAATGTGGTGCTGGAGTCATCACACAAATAGAGTTAAATAACTTTTCACATGCTGTTGGCGAAAATGAGTCATATAAAGTACTTGGCACCTGGAAAAAACACAATAAATAATAGAGAGATATAAAAAATATATATGTCCTTACATAAAATAAAATAAACTTACAGCAGGAACAGGACCAATTTCATAGACTGTATAAAGCAATATGTCGAGTAGGGTTTCTCCGAGAATTCGTAATTTATCACTAGAAGCGCTCGACAATGTAGTAGGAGGCGAAGTTTCTGAACTTTTCCATGATTCTAATCTTTGCCAAACTCCACGAATAATATTTAATTGGTGTTGATACATGATGCACTCCTTTAAAAGAAAATAATTCTTTAAAATTTTAAATTGCAAATAATAAATAAATACATAATAATTATAAATTGATTTATAACATTAC
>UCOL01005618.1:0-11230 GCA_900474335.1 Ormyrus nitidulus | reverse complement strand
CAATCAAAATATGTAATAAAAAAATTTTCAATTTTTTGAAATTTTTTCGGTATAAGATCCCCTTAAAAAAGCTTATAATTCTAAAGTTAAATTATCAACTACTTTGTAAAATTTTTAGTAATTCATAATATAAATAGCTATAATCTGTAACATTTCAAGTCATTTTGTCTAATAGTTTTTTAATAAAAAGCTGAAAACTGAAAAAAGTAAGTTTTCTATGTCCAACGATTATAAGAGTAAAAAGGCTTCAATTTGATTCTTCCCGATTATGTAGATTTTAAGTAATAATAATAATATTATCGAATACTTAACCATCTAATATTATCGAATACTTAATATTTTACTATGATCAGTTTCTATTCTTCTCTTATAATATCGCAGATAAAGAGCATTTGAAAAGGACAATTTTACAGTCTCACTAATATTTTTTTTTCATTAGCGAGTATAGGAAAAATTATATTTCGTCCGCGCGTGCGAGTACTAATGTGTGCACTATTTTCTTGTGCTGCTGGCCCCTGCAAGCGAGCACCAATCGCACTTACAACAACCAACGGGCGTGCTTAAAAAAAAATAAAAAAAAAATAAATCAGAGACTTTTAATTTAAATCATACCCGGCGCAGAGCGGCAAAGTGCGCGCTAATTTATTTACATTGTTGTACTAGGTTGTGCGGGTGGAGCACCTCCACCAATCGCGCGAGCGAGCGGGGTGCACACGGGTGCACAAGAGCGTGAGAGAGAAATAGTAAGGCCGACCGGCGGCCTTACTATTTCTCTGTCTGCAATATTTTATATATTAGGGATTCCCAACAATAATTGCAATAACGAGCCATATAACCAGTCAATTGTAAATTGTACATAGCCATATTAAGCTTCGTTCTAAATCTTGTACCAGAATTAGAAAGGAATGTAGAACGATTTATTGGAGACTCAAATGCTCAAAATCAGACACGAGACACAGAAGATATACCAAAAAAAGAATTCGTATATATCGATCGATTGATCTGCGAGCTCCTCAGCCGCGCCGCTTAAGTACTCTCGGCGCGCTAGTCTTCCCGCGATTTATTGTAGACTCAAATGCTCAATTGAGTCACACACGAGAAAAAAAGAAACACGGAAAAGAAAGATTCGTATATATGAAAAACACATACATTTTATGACGAGTTAACTCGTCAATGAACACAGGGGGGTTAATTATATCTGATAAGAGTGATCGATTGATCTGCGAGGACCTCAGCCGCGCCGCTTAAGTACTCTCGGCGCGCTAGTCTTCCCGCGAGTACGCTCGATACGCTGCTGCGCCACGTAGTGGCCACTTTCCGAAACATACTACCATACATTTGCGTACAAGAATTCGCCGCACACTTTCATGCATATATTAACGCTAAATTTAATAAAAACAAAATGTTTTTCATAAGAAGTATTACTATCTTCATTTTTTCTGGAATTGACTGATATTTCATTTTTATTATTTTCATCTTCATCATTAATGCCTCCATTTTCACTCCAATCGCTAGCTTCAATTGAATCACCTTGATGAACATAAACCTTTTGATATTTATTTTTAACTTGAATTACAATAAGTACTTAGAAATTATAGTTTTATTATTTATGACCTGCTAATAATGTTTCATAAATAAATACATTTAAAATTTGATATTTTCCATACATGTTTTAAGAACGTAATTTAACGTTATTTTATGTATTTTAATATATTTTTATGTAACTTAATGTATATTTAGGTATTTTTATGTAACCTAATGTAGTTGTTCGTATATTCTACGTATTTTCAATTTTTTGAATTTCAAATGTCCCAATCGCAAGTGAGGTATACTCTTAACTGAGAAGATAGAATGAGGAAGTTAAGCTTCTTTAAGAATTTATAAATAGTTAGAAAAGAATGTACTTTTTATTTCAAAACTCATTAATTATCTATTAGAATATTCGATTAAGATCAATTATCCAATCAGATTATAAATCTTACTTCACAGAGTACTTTTGTAGAATTTATTGGTAGCATTTTTTGACAAAAATTTTTCTCGTTCTTTCACGAAACCAATCATTTTATCATTATTCATTACAAGCTTGCCTTAGAATTGACAAAAATCTCGCAGAAACAAAAAAAAAATATCCAAACCTACATTCAAAAAGCAAAATCACGCTCAAAAGCGTCTCTAAGAAGACCCGCAGCAGCGGCAGTCGCGCCAAGTCGAAGCAGCGGGAGTCTGAAGTGAAGCTTGGAGGCCCTCGGCAGCATCTCATACGTGATGCAGGGGGGGTGGTGGCGGGGGCGGCTGGGATGCAGATATATCCGGCCGAGTACATCGGCGGCTAAGGCAGAGCCGCGCACGCGACTTGGCGGCGCAGCCGGAAGAATGGATAACCGGTAATTGTAGGTTGGCAGGGATTCAATGTAGGTAAATACGGCGACAGGCCTGTAGACACAGCCGGGGATTCCGCCTTGGCCCCCGACCAAGAAAAGCCCAACTGTACAGGCCCGGCTACTTAAGGCCGAACGTCTGCTACACTCGCCGATTCATCAGCTGACCCTTCACTTCGAGCACCAGCTGCTGCCAGCCTCTGCCCGAGGATTGTTCCTGATCGTTCGGAGAGGGGGGATTTTTGAGCGCTCGCCTGGAATCGATTGCCGGATCTGTTGCCAATGGGCTTCCTCGGATGGGGCGCAGGGCTCTTATACCTCTGATCGGAGATCAAAAGGTAGCTTTAGCTGAGGGGAATAGTTATGGGATAAGTTTCTTATGGACTCGCAAGCTTCTTTGGTTTATGATGTAATTCAGATATTTGAATGCAAATATTTTAAACGTGCACTTTTCCAGCAAAAAATTTCATTAGCAGCTTCGTTATAAAAAAATTATACAAAAAGTAGCTGCAAATCTGCAGCAGGTCGAAGCTGGATTTTGAATCGCTCGCGATCGGCCATTACAATTACAAGCTGCTGATTATCTAATTTAGCGAGCGGAAGTGCAGCTATATTTAGGACGATATACTATCGAAGAATTTTTGATTAACGTGCCCATAAATCAAAGACGGTACAATTTATTAAGAGTATTGCAGCATCAAGAAGTTATACGACGCTCAGATGGCAAAACTGTATTTTTGACACTGACGAAGTTCAGTTTTTATTAGGAAATGTAGTTTCTGCATCTTAAACAAAATACTATAAAAAAAATACTATCATCGCTTTTTAACTTACTTGAAAATCTTTCATTTGTAGAAAACCGGTTCTTGAAGGTACATGAAGAAAAAGAAAAACGAAAATGGCTAAAGATACGTAAGCATTGAAAATTATTAAATTAATTATAATTATTTTTTTAATGAATGTGAATATTAATGTATTCATATTTAAGATTTTGTTTTCTTGAATGGATTAATAGATAATAGTTTATTCTTTTAGAAAAAGTATTTTGTTTTCTAGTTTTAATTAATAAAACAATGCAATATTTTAAAATCAATTAAATAATCAGAAAAGTGGCAACCACATTTTCTTAAAGTAATGCTTAATCCTAAGAAATAATAATTTTATTACCGGAATAAATCTGTTGCTGTTTCGTTTAATTGTTAAAAAATGTTTGTAAACATCCAATTGTCCTTTTCACAATAAAGTATATTTAATTAAGTTCATTGAATTTCTAAGATTAATTTAAAGTAATAAAATAATTCATAAAAACTTCTTATAGAACTTTTATTAAAACTTTCATCACTATTTTTTCTCTCATTAAATACACTAGAACTTTGATTGAAAGTATAATAATCGTGTTTGTTATCATCATTAAATGCAAAGACAATACATTCTTCTAAGTGTTCTCGTTCCAGGTTCAAAAGGCTTATCGCAGATTAAGCATTGATGTGGAGAATCATGTAAATCAACTAAATAAATAAATAATAAATCAACTAAAGTAGAGGTAGAATTATGTACAGAAATATCATCATCCTCTTTTTCATTTGCACTACTTCCAGGACATTTATCTAATTGAGCATTAAAAATATCTGGTGATACTTTCTTGTTACATGATAAGCATTCAATATAATTTGAATTTAACGAGTTTTCATCTTTAAATATCTTGTTAGATGATGAAAAAAAAAATGATGGTGTTTGTAATTCTTTCATAGACATTCCGTCACCTTCAAGCTTAATTATATTATTCATATTTTCAACAATGAAAATTACAGTGCCATTAGTATCAGTTGATATTTTTCCACTAATTTTTGTATGTTCACTTTTCTAAAATTATTAACTTTCTCTTTTTCAAAATTCAAAATTTTTAAATTAATTTTTTTACATTTGTCTGTAATAATGCCATATCCAATATTAGAATTGGTTTTATCTTGATTTTTAACGCTAAAAATTATAAAATTGTTAAACAAATTTTTTTTTAATGATATTAATTTGTATTTTATTAAATATTTAGACAGGTAATATATTACTTACAGATATTAGATAAAATATTAATACACTCATCAAAATTATTAAGTTCTGGAATAGTTTTATCATCAATTACATTTGCGTTTTCATAATTATTTTTGAATTTTCCTAGAGTGTTAATTTTTGTTATTCCTTATAGTTCGAATATAAGTGTCATTGTTTAAAGAATATTTTCGATCTTGATAGCGAACAAAAGGCATATCAATATGTAGAATCTAAAAAAATGTATTAAAAATTAATTTTATAGTATTCAAAATACCATATATTTTTAAAAAATGTAAAATTACAATGTATAAATAATTAAAATTGGCCACTAAATAGAAAGCAGCCATCTTCTGCTTCAAAAGCGTGACGAAAATACGCAATGCTTAGCTAAGGAATAGCCAAAAATAAACCAGAAATCGTATTTCTGGCCAATTAGTTAAAAACGGCGTAAGATTTCTACCAGTGTTAAGAATTTTTTGTTAAAAGGTCCGAATCTTGGGTAATAACTAGCTTGAAGCTATTGCCAAATATATTTTAAATGCGCGCATTCTTTATTGTCAAATCACCGTCAGAAGTGTTGATGATAACGTTTTCATGCGGATAAGCAAAATTTGCATGTGGTTGAAATATAACATTTTTAAATGATGGATGAGCGATGCATTCATCACTTTTTACGGGAAGTAATAAATAACTCGACGCTTGATTATCATCGTGTCGACGTCATGGATATGAGCCAGAATAAATTAGGTGAGGCTGCCGTCGAAAATCTCCTATTAATAATGCAACAAAAATTTACCGATTTGATGGTTACCGGCGTTCTGCCGGAAAATGCTGAATTTTTAAAATAAGCGGTGTGACGAAATATTCGTTCGTCCGATCAATGATTAGCATTTATCAAATACGGACGTCGCAAGTAATTACTTATTTTTGTTTCTACCTGAAGATCGTATTATTTTTGTATATTCGGTTAGTAAGTATATTTACCCGTTTCCGCACAAAAGGATTTTCATTTTAAAGATGGTACATCCGACTTCTATATACAAGATCAATATTTAAATAGGAGCTTATTTTGAAGCCGTATTTCTTTTCTTCCGCTCCCCGATTGGGTCAAATCAATCTATATTCAAATCTTTATCAGCAAACAAGACCCCCCCGACGTCGAATACCTCGGGAATCAAAAAAAAAAGGCAAATCCATCTTCCGGAAGAGCACCGGGATATCCTCCAGAAAATACCGGCGAATTTCGCATAAAGTCGAACGTGACGTTTTAATTCGGAGGAGTCGGCGGCCCGTATTCGTATCATGTCCGCGTCTGCGTTTTATTACGGCGCGCATATATCCGAGGAAAAAATCTACGTTATGATCCCTGGCGTCGATTTATCGGCTGGATAAAGTCGTCCCCCCACCTCCCTCCGCCCCGCTCTCTCCGTCTGAGATTGCGAGGTGCATACGCAATCGTCCCCGATAAAAAGTGAAATATTCCGCTCCGCCCGATTCTTCGTTTGTTTTACGTCCCCGCGATCGTTCTTTCGCTCTCTCTCTCTCTCTCTCTCTCTCTCTCTCTCTCTCTCTCTCTCTCTCTCTCGCTTGTGGCGATGCTTTAATCAAGCGGATTGTCGGTTTCTTCTTATCTCGTCCTTGTTTTCGAGGATAAATGAACTGCCGTTTAATTAAAAGCTTCTTCTCTCCCCCGGATCTCGGGATGCGCGCCGTTGTTGCGGAGTTGCGTAATTCGTTTGATAAATCTTTTATTCGTCTTCTTACTTTTAAACTTCACCGCGGTCGGGAGATAAATGAAAATCTATTTTTCCGGTGTCCGACTGTTTTGCGAAACAAACTAACGTTCGTAAATGATTTTCGAATCCAAAAGATACAAGTCGCTGCCGTGGGTCAAGATGTAATTTCCGACTCGACAATCTAAATAAGAAAAACATGCCCAGAAGCGAGAGATTCTCGCCCGAGCAGAAAACGGCAATCCATCGAAAGAAAAGCCGAAGAAAGCCGGGGGTGGGGGGAAAACGAGCGGGGAACAGCGCTTCGCTCAATTGTAAATTACCGGGGCCGGTTCGAAAGTTTATCCAGGCCGTCGTCTCGGGCTTTGTCGTCGGATATTCGAGCATCCGGGCGTTCCGCTGCAGCCGTCCGGTAAATAAGCGATATAATAATACCCGGCGGCCGGCCCGTGTTTATACAAAGCCCATCTTATATCCGGCGTGCCCCCTCCCCCCCCCTCCCTATTTGGATTACATAACGGAAAGGAAAAAGCAGCCCCCCGATGTTTACCAATAATATCCTCCGCTTCCTCCTTTATTCGCGCGAAGAGGACCCTCGAGCGAAAATTCCTCGGTCCTTTAACATAAAATTTGCTCGGCTTATCGCTCGGCGACGGCATCGAGTGGCCGAGAGAGCCCGAGCTTTTCGATATATAAGAGAGGAGGAGAGAGCCTGCCTTTTTTGAGAGGGCGATGCCTCGCAAGCTCGATTGCCTTCGGGGCCCCTGGATGTTTCGTAAGAGCAGACGGACCGTATGGATTTCGACGGGATTTTCGCCGGACCGAGGAGGATGCATGGCGATAACCTTTAGTATATCTGACTTTTAAAGTGCGCTTTTCGAGACGCCAGTTTTACTTCTTTATTTACGCTTCAAGGCCGGCGGATAATAATGCTTACAAATTTCATGAGAAAAATGAAAAGCAGAGCAGTAATGGCCTGCATTTATTGTTTCAATAACGTAAAATCTTACTTTTATACTCCAAGATGTTGTACAAAATCTTTTGTCGTAAAGTTTTTCATAAATTTTACTTTGTGAATCTATTAGGGTCCGTTACAATTCTGCCTAAATATTTGGACGATATTATATACAAACCTACACGAGATAAGAACCGAGAAAGAAAAATGCCTCAGATAAGATTATTTAATTATCAAGAATCTTCCCTCGAAAAAAGGACTATAAAATCTTCATCTCTAATGGAATCTTCTTAGCTCTCGCCGACCGTCCTTTTTCAATCGGGCACTTGAATCACCGCTAATTGAATCACTCGGAATTATCTCGAGCAAGCAGACCGGGAATGATGACAGCGTTGGATAGGCGGGAGAAGAAAATAACCGGACCCGCCCCGTTTGGGCGCGAAGCCAGCAAGGCGAGAGCAAAGCTTTATTAAATAAATACGTCGCGAGTCTCTGGCGAGAGGCCTTCCAGCCTGTCTTGACTGGTTCGCCCCGCTTTTTTAGACTCGTTAATGGAAATGCGTGGACGAGATGCATTAATTTGAAGGAAATAATTGTTTACTCCTTATTCCGTGGAGGAGCGTCAAATTTTTTTAATATAAATCGACATCTTTTAACTATTCGATCGATTCGTTTTTCGAGAATCTATTTGGAACACCGTAACGAGAACGGAAAAACAATCTTTTAAATAAATAAGCATTAAGCTTCCAAGTTACTTCTTAGATATTAAAGTAAACGAATAAAATGATTAAACTTCTTTCCAAAGAAAACGCAATTATGTCAGAAGAACTATGCAAAAACGTTTCAAGAATATTGAAAATCTAAAATTGCTACAAAAATCGATTTCTAATTAAACCATTAATGAATTTCTGGCGAACGGAAACCGAATAATGGAAGAGGCGATATTCCCTCAAATAATAAATGACAGAATCCCGCGAAATCCTCCGTCGCCCTTACCCAGCCAACGTAATTCGCCTGAAAAATCTCCGATTCGAAATAACCCGTCTAGACGGGCCGCGCAACCAGAATCAAAAGAACATCCCCGATACTCCGCCCGGCATAACTCATTCCCTCCCAACTCCGCTAATAGAAACAAGAGCCCCCGCTAATGTATGCGCGCTCGGCGACCGCGGCGGCGGCGAAGTTCCCGCGCGAACTTTTATTCGGGCCGCAATTACGAATTAATAAAGACTAATAGCTTTATCGCCGGACTATTAAATCCCCGCGGCGGGCGGTGATAAGTGCGCCCAAGTTTTGCGGCGCACCTGCTCGCGCGAACGCGAACGCGATTCGATTCCGCGCGCGGCTATTGTGTGCGCCGCGCGAGAGCGTTATTTGTGCGTGCCAGTTTCCCCGAATTGCCCCGTAATGGATATTTAGTTTGCTTTGTTATTTATTCCGATAGGAGAGCTGCTCGGGGAATGCCGCCGCGAGGCGAGCGGGACTCCGCTTCGGTGTTTTAAAATGGGAGGGAGAAATGGGAACGGAGAGAAATGATTTCGCGAGAATTGCTGTTATACTGCTTGGTAAAGGAATCGTAGGCTATCGGGAACGAAAATGTTAGTATGATTCTGAAGACACTGTACGCGGAGAAAAATTTTGTAGTAAAACTTACAATAGTTCCCGTTTAATTTGATCGCAGATAAAAATCTAAAAAATTACCCGCACTGAGAAAAATAATGTTGTAAAATTTACTAGAAATTCTTGTAATTGGAAGACACACTTGAATCTGAAATATAAAAAAAACGAAAAACATGAAAAAGAAGTGCCATAAATTTTGGAAAAATTACAATTTTTCTAGTAAAATGTACTATAATTGTGGTAATTTTTACTATAAAAAATTGTAATTTTTATAAATTTATGACTTTTTTTATATTTCAAATCTGTCCTCCAACTACTTACACTTGTAAAATTTACTAGAAATTATAGTAATTTTTAGATTTTTACACTCTGTGATCAATTATTTGGGACTATTGTAATTTTTACTACAAAATTCAAAAGTAGGATCTTAAAAAGTGCTTGATTGTCACTACAAGTACAATCACTGGTTTTGTCGATCTTCGAATATTTCTAAAATCTACGTGTAATAAAATCATAAAGTGCGAAAGTAGCTGTTTTAAATATCTTACAATTAAAACGTCTCGCAGACAGCCGGTATAAACGGCGAGCAGAAGGTGAGCTCGCTGCTCGAATCGCGTGACTATTCATCAAAACTTCGCGGCTGCTTAACTCGTTCTCCAACTCATTTTATGAATGAGAGCCTACGTATGCGGCTTCGGCCGCGTGCCGGTAATTTTTAATAAAGAAGCGAGCGAGAGAGAGAGGCGCCTTTTTTCTAAGGAGCACCGACGAGGCGGCGGCGGCTGCTCGGTTTCTCGCGTTTAATTGCGATTTTATCAACGCGCCCCGCGACAAGTTGACTATGTAATTAAAGTTTGAGGACAGGACTTGGAGAGAAAAAGCTGCGAGCGACCAACCGAATAATTTATAAACGCGAATGACCGTTAATCTGCATTCGATTTGAATTTTTAGTACGTCTTAATGGATCGTGCGTCATGCCATTATAACATATTACAATGTAACTTAACCGTTTCATATTATACGTACTTCATTATTTCTATTATAATGAAAATAACAGTTACAACCATCGATATATTGGTATATTCAATTTTTAAGAAGTTTTACATTGACATAAAAAAAAAATTTGAAAAAATACCGAATATCAGTTAATTTTAACCTTCAGAAGTTGTGTGCTTATACATACTGTATAAAAGTCTCTAAAAAATTTCCCTAAATATTTCTGTACTATTGCTTTAATCAACTTCATCAGGGACGAATCCTAATAATTTCCTTCTCTAGACACATTGACACAGTCAGCTTCACAATTACTTCCCGAAACTAAGAAACAAACAAAATCGTCGAAACCAGCAGCCGGAGAAAAGCGCAAGCTGATATCCCTCAGACTCGAAGTTACACCCAGTCAAGTCGCAGACGGCGCGGCAGACGCAGACGGAGCGTCAAAGGGAGCGCCTCGCCTATACGTCATTAGACGGCTGAATATTCATACGGGCCAATTATGCGAGCCGGGAGTTCGAGGCCGAAAGAAAAATGGCCCGACGGCGGCGTGGCGGCTGCGCTGAGCGCGAAACATGCGCGCCCCGCAAACTGCTGCCTATGCATGACTTTGATCAAGGGTTAAGCTCTCTCTGCACCCGCCGAGGCTCTCGTTCTTACCGCTTTGAGGAAACGGATTGTTTCGCTTGCCCGGAGTTTGTATTTCTTTTTTATTGGCTGAGTATATCCTTTTCGTTTCTTCGAGCGGAATCAGTTCTGTCTGGGCTGAGGTTTTTTTTGAAGATTTTGACTTTGAGTAAGTTTTTTTTAGGGATTATCTGTCTGTGCTATATAAAAAAAATGTTTACAACGAAAGAAAAACAGTTTTTCCCAACTCAAGCAATAGCCTTCATTTCAAGCTAGAAAGTAGCACATAAAATCGAGAATTTCAAGCGTTTGTTAGTTTGATTTTGAGAATATTTTTTGTTCAATTGGGGAAAAATGAAATAGCGGAAAAAGTCGTTTTTCTCCGCTTCAAGCTATTTTTTAAGATTTCTGTGCACGATTTGAATGCTCATTTTCTCCCCTTGTTGCACAATTTACTATTAACAGAATGAATAAAATTTTCGCAGATCTTAAATGATTAGTTAATTAATGGTCATATTAAAAAACGATTCGTAAACAAGAAGAGAATTTTTATTATTTTTAAAGAAGAAAACATGTTCTTGAGAAAAATATTAAAATTAAATGATTTTTAAATTAATTTCCTTTGCTTTTATAACACTTTATTATTAGAAAATATTTCTCCTCACATTTCTCATGATAAAACCGTACCTATTTAGAGACACGTGATTTACGTCTGACCATTCGCGCATCTCTACTACTTCCCGGCCACACGCCGACACTAATTCAAGCTCTCTCAACCCCATCGAATTCTTAAAAAACAAATTCCCTCTCGACGCTAAATAATTCTCCCTCGCGCGTTTCCCGCAACGTTTTCCTCCCCCCCCCCCCCCCCCCCC
>UCOL01005617.1:0-11230 GCA_900474335.1 Ormyrus nitidulus | reverse complement strand
CTTGTACAGTTTGCTTCAAAGAATAAACAAACATGGTTAACTTCAACGCACACTTGAGGTAAAACATTAGGACTAAAAAGCGATCAGCTGATAAAATGCACAGTTGCGGTGGCACGACTGAAGCGCGGTGAACGCGCTATATTCAAAATTTCAAAATTAAAATTCTTTTATTTAATTATCTCGGGGTTGTTGGACAAAATGCTCATGACATCGTGTAGCCAAGTTCAAGAGGCAGCGGGACACTGTGTAGCTTAGTTCAGGGTGCGTGGCGTAAGAATTTTTTTTAAGTGTTTAAAGATACTTCTTTAAACAATAAATACGAAAGCCCAACAACCAAATAACCCGGAGAAGTATTTAGTGAATATAAATAATCGTTTAAACAATAAATAGATATCCCCAACAACCATATAACCCGGGGGAGCCTTTAGAGATTATAAATAATCCTCTAAGCAATAAAAACTTGCGCCCAACAACCACATAACCCGGGGGAATATTAAAATATTATAAATAATTCCTTAAACTATAAACTCGTGCGCCCAAAACTACGTAGTTTGGGTGAAATTTTAAAGATTGGAAATAATAAGTCTTTAAGCAATTAATATGCAAGCCCAAAAACCACATAGCCCGGGGGGTTTTTTAAACACTGTAAATAGTGCTTTAACAAATAAGCTCGGGCGTTCAACCAATTTCTTGAAAAATAAATAAGTAGGCCCGACAACCGCATAGCCCGGGGGAGTATGAAAACATTATAAATAATCTTCTAAACAAGAAAAGCTTCGCCCAACAACCACATGACCCGGGCAGTTTTTAAAGATAATAAATTATTATTGAAACAAGAAACTCGTATGCCAGACAACCTCGTAGCCCGGGGGACGGCTTAAATTTTATACACAATTCTTTGAACAATAAACATGCACACCCGACAATCACTCAGGCAATCTCATGAAAATTCAATGTCGCATAAACCCCTTCATGTGGTTGTCGGGCCTACTCGTTTATTGATTAAAGAACTACTTACAGTGTTTAACGAATCCCCCTGGCTATGTGGTTTTCGGGCTTTTATATTAATTACTTAAAGACTTATTATTTACAATTTTTAAAATGTCACCCAGCTATGTGGTTTTGAGCGCACGAGTTTATAGTTTAAGGGATTATTTATAATATTTTAATATTCCCCCGGGTCATGGTTGCTGGGCCTACTTATTTATTGTTCAAGAAATTATTCATAATTTCTAATTACTCTCCCGAGCTAAGTGGTTGTTGGGCGCACGAGTTTTTTATTTAAAGAACTATTTACAGCGTTTAAAAACTCCCCCGGGCTATGTGGTTTTCGGGCTTTTATATTAATTGTTTTTATTATTTTTATATTAAATCTGTTTTTGTTCGTTTGCGCTGTTATTTTTTTTATAAATTATTATTCGTATTAAATTTTAGAAATCTATCAAAATAAAACTAACTAATAAAATTGCAACTCTGGATTTATTGTGAGAAAAATTTTGGATTTTTCTAGATGTCAAAGCGAAAAGCATTTTATAGATTGTCGACTAGACAGCAGTTTAGGCGTCTTGCTAGTCAATATAAACAAGACGTCATGGAATTTGATACTGATGTTAATCAAGAGATTATTAAAGAAATTAATTTAGAAAATATTTATTATGAAACTGAAGTAAATACAGCTTCAATACCTTCAAATTCGGAAGCTGTTGTAAAGGACTCCAACGATGAACAAAATGCAAAGCAAGTTTCAAAAACAAGCATTGAGAATACTTCTGATTATCGAACCAGCAACTCAGTTGATGAATACGAAGAATTTTCGTCTATCACTGAGAATGTTTTTGAATATAAATCTGACAGTACAGACTATACAAGTAGCGAATCAGAGGATGAAGTTTATTACGATGATGACTTGTTAGACAAAGAAGATGATGAACCCTGTACATCAACATTTAATTTAAAAAACTCATTACTTGAGTGGTATAGAGAATGCAGTGGTTCTTTAGCACGAGATCATTGTAACAAGCTGTTAACAATTTTACGTACAGCTGGACATACAGAGCTTCCAAAAGATATTCGAACACTAATAGATACTCCGACAAAAACAATTTTGATACCATGCCCACCTGGTGAATATTTCCATTACGGCTTAAAACAAGCTTTAATAGACATTATACAACGCGAAAAAGTGGCTAGTGATATCATGTTTGATATTAACATAGATGGATTGCCTATCACTAAATCGACTAAAAGAACATTGTGGCCAATTCTAGGAAAGTTTGTAAATAGGTGTCATATTTCGCCATTTGTCATTTGTGTATATCACGGTATTAAAAAACCACAATCAATCGCGATATACCTTGAATCTTTTATTACAGAATATAAACAACTGCATGCTGAACAATAATGTTACAATAATAGTAATTTTACTGTAACATTAAGATGCATAATATGTGATAGTTCTGCCAGAAATTTTTGTACATCAATAAAACAACACAATGGCTATTTTTGTTGTGGGAAATGCACTGAAGAAGGAAGTTTTATAAATAGAATGGTATTTCTAAATGAAAATGCAAGTCTACGTACAGATTTTAGTTTCCGAAATCGAAGTCAACCAGAGCATCACCATGATCAATCACCATTTGAGTCATTAGATATTGACATGGTTAATCAATTTCCAATTGACTATATGCATTTAGTGTGTTTAGGGGTCACAAAAATGTTAATAACTTTATGGTTAAAAGTTACACCTAAATTATCCAGTACCGAAGCAGAAAGATTATCAAGAGCTTTTGTAAATTTAGGAAAATATATTCCATCTGAATTCAGTAGAAAACCACAACCAATTGAAGAAATAAGTCGTTGGAAAGCTACTACTTTTCGATTATTTTTATTGTATGCTGGTCCAATTATTTTAGGATGTTCACTTCCATCAAATTTTGTATTACATTTTAATACACTAAGTTGCGCAATTAGAATATTGGGCGATAATGTTGACTGCAAAACAAATAATGAGTACGCTTCAAATTTATTAAAGTATTTCGTTCGTCAGTTCAAAGTTCTGTATGGTAACGATTATGTTACGTATAATGTTCATAATTTAATTCATATATCGGATGATGTTAAACTTTACGGCCCTTTGGATAATTTCAGTGCATTTGACTTTGAAAACTTTATGAAATTTTTAAAAAAATTATTAAAGAAGAATGATAAGCCACTGCAACAAATCCATCGACGACTAGCAGAAAAACTACACCCTTCTAATAAACGAAAAGTCAATTCCAGCTCACAAGTGTGGCCCACACTGCAATCACGTTTGAATATTAAACTACCCTTTGATTGTACTAATAGTCACAAAAAATTATGTTTTCCTGATTTTTTCTTATCGAGCAGTTTAAATAACAATGGTTGTATTTTAAATGATAAGAATATTGTTAGGATAAAATTCATTGGAGAAAAAAATTCAAATGTAGTCATTACTGGACAAAAAGTTAAGAGAAAAACTAATATTCAAAACTATCCAACAAATTCAATGGATCTCGGAATTTCGCAAGTAATAGAGTGGCCAAATTTAGAAGTATTTGATGCTAGAAGTATAAATAAGAAAGCTTGCATTTTTGAGCATGCAAATTGCACATACGTTATACCATCACTGCATTATCAATAGTATTATATTTGTTAGAATAAATCAGAGAAGTTACTAAATTGTCTCAAGAACAAATTAGAGGTGAACAATGTAATCTTTTACTATTAACATCCATTTAAAATTAATTTTTACTCAACTTAAGGTTTTTGATTGAACTTAAGGAGTCTTCGGCGTTTGGTATCGTAGCAAGTAAAAGGTACCTTGGGCCACGCTTTGGATGAATGCTTATTATTATTAATTTTTTTAATAATTGCGCGTATTATAATCGTACCGGCATGTTAGAATAAGAAGCCGTTGAAAATTCGCCAAACATTAGGGAAAACGAAAAATGAATATGATTTACCGGCGTATCCTGTGTAAATTTTACGTCCTTACGTGACAATTGATAATTTCATTCAGGTTATTTGAATTATACACTATTTCTTCGATGCGCTATTGTCAAACTAACGACGCATATCTCATTTTTAGTGCTTTAATTGCAATTTTCTTTTGATTGAATATGTGAATGTTTTCATTGATCTAATAGATTTCTGAGAATCAAATTTATAAATATATCTTTGTTTCACGGAGACTCGCGATTTTATTTCCGAGTATTAATCGATTTTGTTGAGGAGCCCCATAATGTTACATGTTAAAATAAGAATTTTTTGAAAGCTATTTTTTCGAAAATGCCCTATTGTCGAGTATTGGAGATTTACGTGATTTTATTCAAAAACACCGAAGACTCCTTAACTTAAGATATGTACAGGTTGAGAAAAAAGTATGGAAACCCCTAGAATGTAGAACCCCTTTCGCGGGGTTTGACAAAAAAAAAAAAAAAAAAAAAATAGCCAAGGTCAAACCTCAGGTAATTTGCAGATATGGGTTTACATTTGAACTACGTTAAGGTAATCAAAGATATTGAAATATATAGTAAATCTTCGAACAATGGAAATTCCTGGTGCCGTGAATGTTTTCCGTTCTTGTCCTGAGAAATCCTTTTAGAAATAGTCCACTGCATGTAACGCAAAAATGCGCACATATATTAGCTCTGACGCTTTTCGCGATATTATAGTATATTATGTAACGAGTTCGCGAAATAGATTTTGACCTTTTCCTCCACAGAGGACAGATAATTAAAGTTCATTATAATGTAATTTTATACAAAAAATAATTCGCTAATTACTTAAATCATTAAAATACCTCCAACTATACATGTGTATGGAATAAAAATGCTAAACCGCTCTAGGGACTTTATTATAGTCTAAGTTTCTAGCTCGAAACTATGATAGTTATGTTCACTATCGGTCGTTTTCGTGCTGGAATAAAACATTAGGAGGTGAGGATGTCAAAGAATAAATTAAAAGAAATTCGGCTTCGCAATGTATCAGTCTTTATTCCTTCCTCAACTCATAGGACCTCTTCCCATTTTACTCTAGCCTAACCTTACCTTAAAAAGGAATTAGGCTCTAACAAATGATATATTTCAAAATTTTATATAAAAATATTCTTTTTATACAAAAGTAGAACTTCTGCATTCATTTTATAGTAGAAATCATTTTAATTTAATAAAAATAATGTTTTAGGTAATGCAATTCTACGTAGCTTTATTTGATAAGTATGTAGCAGTAGTTCCTGAGTCGTGGATTGATGTAGAAAAGAAGATATTATATTGGCCCCACAATAAAAAAAAATTGACTACCCAAAAGATGTTATTAATGGTACCAGATGAAGAAACGTGGGATGAAATAAGTCTCAAAAGGCTTATAGGACCATATGGTTAGCATTGGTTTAATCATTAATTTATTCTAAAAAGTAACACTACCCAACGCATACTCACCGAATTTGCTCGCTGAATTCGAATCCGGCCTCAGATTTTGTCCAGCACGTCAGGTTTTTTATATATCCTAATCTTAAAGTGCGAAGAACGTTGTTTTTAGAACGAACCCAAACCCTAAATTCCATTACTTTGAATTGTAAACTTTCGAGTCCTAAACCCTTACACGACAAACCCTTAAGTTGGCGGTTTAACGTTTACAGGGTATGGGGTTTATGGTTTTAAGGTCTGAGGGTTTAAAGTTTAATGGTATAGGGTTTATAGTTTTTGGATTTAAGGGTCTAGGTTTAGAGGGTTTACGGTTCAAGAAAAGAGGTTTTGAGATGAAGGGTTTGTAGTTAAAAGATTTACAGTTTGAAAGTTTATGGTTCAAAGGTGTAGAGTTTAGGATTCGACGGTTTAAAGTTAAAAGAAATAGGTTTTAAGTTTTAAGGATTTACGCTTTTGGGTTTCTGATTTTAGGGTTATTGGGTTTACAGCTCAAAAATATAAGATTACGGGTTTAGTCCTTATGGATTCAGGGTTTAAGTGTTTTGAGTTTGAGGGTTTATGGTTCAAAAGTATAGGGTTTAGCGTTTAGGGTTTTAGGTTTTAAGGGTTTGAGATTTAAGGATTTAAGAATGTAGGATTTAAGAGCTCAAAATTTTACGGTTCAAAGTAATGGAGTTGAAGGATATAGGTTTTAAGGATTTAGGGTTTAGGTTATTCGGCAACGGAACGGAAATTCAAATTGATCATATCTCTGAAAAAAAATCGAATCAAGGCGTTGAAAAATGGATGTTGTAGGGGAAGAGTTGTTCTGTAAGATATTATAAATCGATTAATACAAAAAAATTTGCTCCTTTTAAATAACCTTGAATAGTGCTAAAAACAGCGTCTTTCTCACTTTAAGGTTAGAATATTAAAAAAAATTGACGTGCTAGGCAAAATCTGAGGCCGGATGCGTATTCAGCGTGCAAGAATACGTCGGAAATGACTTCATCAAGAAAAAACCTGTTTTTGCAGGCCTGTGTATAGTTTTCAGGGCAAATATTTTGGGGTGGTTTCTAACCCTTAAGTGTTTGGGCCGATAATGATAATATTGATGCTTAATATGTATACTGAGTTTTATCCAATTCGATGAGTATGCGTTGAGTAGTCTTGTAAGTTTTACATTGTACTTTAGAATTTATTTTACTGTCATTCATATAATTTTCAAAACGTTTTTTATTTTTAAGAGACCTCTTCGAATTAGATATAAAAAATACAACATAATTATTTACATATTCTTACAATTTTAGTATTATACTTAATTTTTAATTAAATGTCACCAGTTTCAACTGTTTTCCATTTGTGAAGAAAATAAATAACGTAAAATAGGTATGAAAAATTGGTTCTTAAACTGAGGTACAATAGTTTATCTGATCACATTGAAGCAATCAATCGATTGAACGTAATCTTTTATATTTTTATTAAATTTAAGTTTTCGTTTTCAATTATTTAATAATCTAGTAAAAAGTATCTAAGTATTATAGTTAGCTTACCAAAAACCAAACAAGCAGCTTAAACGAATAAAACGTATGTAATATTCCTTCCGTGAGAACAAAATATTCTTTTCGCCTCATAGTCATTTTCTCAAACCAGTTCTTAGATCTTTCCAAAGTATGTAAGCTAGCTAATTTAACAATCTTGTAAATGTCGAAAAAACGAGATTACAGCGGTCATTCTACTATTTAACTCATTAAATGTTTGAATCTGATACGATAAAGTGTTTCACAGATTGGCAAAAAATGGAATAACATTTCCACGCTTAAGGTCTTCTACTTATTACTGAATCATTCATGAACTTAACTATGGAAAAAACCCACAAAGTATCACTATTCAGTCACACAAAATACCGGTTGCGTGCAGGTTCAATGAAAAATTCTAACAGTTTCAACAATGTTCACGTTTTTATTGACTATTTTCAATTTTTTGATATTTTAACATTTTTATTGTTCAGTCTTGTACTAAAATTCATAAAATTCATACAATGTTAATAATATGTAGAAAAATAGATTCAGTTTCATTCTCAACATGCCTATTTATTTGTTCCTCTTTTTTATCTACGTAATTAAATAATACCTTATTTCAGAAACTTCTAAAGAAGCAAAACTGACAGAAAAAGCAATGGAGATTTTAAGTACTGGAGAAGACACAGACGGCATCATGCAAAATCTGTCTTCTGCTCTTCTTTCTAAACGTAGAAAAAAAAAGAAGAAGTTAAGCAGCGGCAGTTCTGATGAGGATAGCTCAGAAAGCCTGAGCAATAATGAAAGTGAAGGTAAAAATGAAATTATGAAATTTATTTATAAGTTTTATTTTTTTTCTGAATTTGTTTTCCTCTTTCTTTTATCACTTTTACTTCTAAAATTAGATCATAACGGTGTTTTATCGAGTTAGATTAGCTAGTTCTAAAACTTATATTACATTTGAAATTTCAAGATAAGTTCTTTGTTGAGGTGTTAAAAAGCTTCCGTATTAAAGATTTGTAAATTAATATGCCGATGATTCTTTTGGTTTGCAATATGTTTACTTCATGTAAGAGCAATATCGGGGACATTAAAGAGCCACATATTTATAAAACAAAAAATTTTAAATAGGGCTTATATAAGGGCGTTTCGCGGGCCACGTAAAAAAATGGCTTAGCCCTCGAAAGGCGACATAAAGGCAATATCGCGACTAGTCCTACCTTTGGCTTGCTGTTTCAGGGCCAGGTGTAAACACCGTTACTCACCTTCATTGGGGCCCTATAGTTTGCCACTTAAGGTAGTACTGCTGCAAAATGCTTGCCCATTCAGAATTTTCGGAAATTTGGCGTGTTGGTAGATATTGCTTAAGAAAAGACTCTGTTAAAATTTGGCGAGGTTGTGGGGCGCGAGAAAAGTAATAAACATTTTAATTTCCATAAATCCGCACATTTCTCTAAAACCCTTAATTGTACAAAACTGACCGTTCAGAAATCACCAACATTTAGCAGATTGTTATTTATGGAATGAACGAATATTTTAAATGCTTGAAAGCAGAAATTTAGAACCTGTGGATAAATAAACGAAATAAAATAGTAATAAAATAGTAATAAATAACCGAAAATAAAATTTCACGGGTGTCGCGCCATTTATTTATGCGGTGTAACATTGTCGCAAGAGATTAGAATGCTACTCACTATTTAAAAGCTCATTAATTTATTATAAAAAGTAACTAATTATATAAAATTAAACATTAAATTTTTACATCAAAATGCCGAAGTTAAATACGACTAGACACTCGCTCTACTAGTCGGTAGTAATACCTTAATCGGGTTTTCAATAGAAATTAAATTATCTGTTTGACCAAAATTTAAGCTGCACGTCCCTGGTAGAAATCTTAAGCAGTTTTGATCTAATGAATAGCCAGAAATGCGATTTCTGGTTTATTTTTGGCTATTCGCTAGTTAAGAATTTTTTATTTTCGTCACGCTTTTAAAGCAGAAGATGGCTGCTTTCTATTTAGTGACCAAATTTAAATAAATTAATAAATAAAGGAAGAAATTAATAAATAAATGCAAAAATGAATAAATAAATTAATTCATAAATTAATAAATAAATTTTTATTACTTAAAACAATAGTTTGAAAGGTTAAAAAAATAGTTTTTAAGGAGTCTCATAGCTTTCGTGGCTGGAGGGAGGAAAGGGAAGTCCCCTCTCTCTCCGCGAGCGGCTCACGGTTCACCGCGCGCCCCCTCCGCAGCCAATGAACTCAATATTTTGTTTACGTTTTGCTTTAGTTCTATGTCAAATTTCTGATAATCGATTGACAGCCAGGCACATTTTGATTCCTTGATTGTTTTTCCATAAAACTATCACTGTTTTAACTTAATCTCTATGTTTTTTATCGCGTAAGCCCTTCATAACCTCTCTCTTCCGTAAGAGCCCATTTTACATTTTTTTCTCGAAAACTGTGGCGATAAAAAATTCTGAAAAAATCATATAATCTTATTTTTAGCTAAGGAATAATATAAAAAAATGTCAAGTCATTCTGTATGATTTCATGTAACCTATGAGACTCCTTAAGAGGTTAATTTTATCGACAAAGGGTATCTTTAGCCTTCAGCACTACCGCACTGCTCACTAACAGGTGCTTATTCAGAAATTAGAAAACATAAATATAATAATTAGCTTAAAAAAATTAAGAAATGCTTAATATTTTAACCATCAGGACTGCTTTATTTTCTACGAGGGATTATAAACAGCATTTGATTAAAACTTAATACAATTATTGTTTAGAACCGAAGGCGAAAAAATCAAATCTTTTAGAGAATCCGCCGACTGGCTACGTCGTTCACGGAGATTCGCATGAAGACAATATTCTAGGTTTTACGTCACCTGCGAAAAGTACGAGCTTCTACAACTCTGAAAACAGTAATTGTTTTATATTTACAAAATATTAACTTATAATAAGTTTAAAAAAAATTATTAAATAATTAATTATTAAATAATAAATTATTTTTATTAGAATAAAAATTATTTGCTGTTGAAAAAAAATGTTATTCAATAAAATATTTTTTAGGTAACACGCAGAACAAAAATGCGGAAACTCTAAATGATACTTCTTTGCAAAAGGAAAACTTCTTTGATGGCATAGAACATGGTAACTTTATTTTTTATTTAATACTTGGAAACAAAAATCTCCCCTTTTAATTATTCGTAAAAAATAATATTTAATTCATAATAAAGTGTTCTAAATATTCCGGACATTTGGAAAGCAAAGACTTTGAACGGAAACATCCGATACAAAAATAATCTTTAAGGTCAAATCCAATTAAGGTCACAAAAATCTTAAATAGTTATTTTTCTTCATCGAAAGGACTGAAAGAGTTAAATCGAAGCTCTTACTTTGATAAAAGGTTGAATACATAATCATAATTATAAATGAATATATTATGAATACAATATTATTTTTTAAAGGGGACACTTTTTTGACTGTAATGCTACCTTAATTATAAGTTATTACACAATTTAACTTTTACAGGCAATACAGAGGAGTTGCTTGATCAAGACAGCACAAAAAAGACATTAAAAATTCTATAGAAGAAAGGAATTAACATAAAGAGCATTGAACCTGTAAATTTTAATATCACACGACTGAGTGAGTATATTTGACTTATCTTTGTAATATATTCTAAAGTAAGAAAAAAATTTGATTGATTCAACTTCATCATGCTGTTAAATATGTACAATGGAATTTTCGTTTGATTTAAAGGACATTTTGTTGATTTAATAGAAATTCTGTTGATTTAACAGCATGTTTGATTAAAATAACAGATTTTTTGTTAAATATCGAATATTCAATTTTGCATATTTAACAGCATGTAATTAAGTCAATAAAATTTTTTTTCTCACTGTAATATGCTTCTTATTTTTGTAATATATTCTATACTTAACGTAGTTTCTTTTGTTAAACTAAAATATTTGTGTACGGAAAATAAACGATAAAATCCTATAAATTTATATGAAAATGGTGCAAATTCATACAAATACCGATAAAATACTATAAATTATATCGGTTTTTATAAGTCTTTTTCAACCGGGTTTAGTTTAATTTCTAATTTTGATAACAGTATCTTGTAAATAAAATGTTGTCCCTAAGAAATTATTTTCTAGCATTAGCTAATAAATTATTTAGCGCGAATTTATATTCAAATTTCTTTAACAATGTAATCGATAGTAATATCTTCTAAATATCTTCTTATACATTTTATAAATTCTTATCACAAC
>UCOL01005616.1:0-11241 GCA_900474335.1 Ormyrus nitidulus | reverse complement strand
ACTCATCTATAAGCTTGCGAAGCGATCGAGATTCATTGTTGTCTTTTAGCAGATCTACATTGAAGTCCCCCATAATAATCTTGTGGCTGTAATCAAAGCAGTGGACGCGAAGATCATTCAAAAACGCCGGATTTTTGCGATAACAGAATTGTGGGGGCGGTACACACTACCACAGCCAGAATAGGCGGTGTTTTGCCCGAGGAGATCGCGCACATGAGGTACTCTGGGACCCCTGGTTTTCCCGGACCCCCCGTGTCCGACTGTGCAACCATTTCAACTCTGTATCCCGTCCTAACGTAGAGCGCCACGCCTCCTCCCTCTCGATTTCGATCCTGCCTAATGACACGGAAGCCTTCAACGCTGATTGCCTCATCCGATATCGCCGGCCCAAGCCATGTCTCCGCCACTCCAAATAAGTGAAAAGAGTCTTCATCAGCGAGATACTGCCGTAATTGCTCAATGTGCCCGGCTAACGAAGTGATATTTATGAAGCCCGCTCTGAGGAGCCCCCTGCGATCAGTACCACGGTTCCCCTGACCTAGTCATTGTTTAGTGTTGTGTTGTTTTGAGAACGTGTCGTTCATGTTCGTGACGGTATGGTTTGCAAGAATTTCATCGATGTCATCCTCGTTTACAATCATGTGTGCTCGTGCACCATCATGAAGCCTAGCCATGCAGCGGCCTTGACGTTGCCAAATATATCTAGGGTTTAAGGTTAAAGTATTTAAGTGTTTTAGGGTTTCATTTTTTACGGTTTATGGATGCAGGGTATTTTGGTCTACTATCTAAAAGTTTAGGGTTTAAGGTTTTAAAGAAGTAGTTTAAGGTTTTAAAGAAGTTTGAGGGTTTACGGTTCTAAGGTATAGGATTTAAGTACTTATGGTTTACGGTAGAAGAGTTAAGGGGCTATACCAGTGTAAACGCTGAAAATTTGGGTGATTTTCGGGAATTTTTTTAAAGAAAAGTAGTTCATAAAATATCTTAAAAAATTGAGAACATATTATGCTATATATAAACTATATTACTTAATTTTTTCATAAAAAAATATTGAAATATAAGCGACATATGCTCTGCCTTCAGAGGCGCCAAAAAAAGTCTCCACTGCTGCCACGATTCCGGCCAAATGAGTAGCTGAAACAAAAAAAAACTCGTTAAACTAGAAGTATTTCCTATACAACGACGCAGAATTTTCAAAAAATATCAAAATTTAATAAAATGGCGTAATTATAAAAAAAAGTTTTTTGGGTCAAAAAAATGGTCATTTTTTTTAATGCCAAATCGTCAATTTTCAACCAATCAAAAATATCCTGCGTCATTGTAGAGTAAATATATTCAAGAGTACTCAGATCAAATTTGAAGTCAATCGGTTAATTGCTCTTTGAGTTACGATGGCAGCAAATTTGAAAAATGTCATTTCGAGAAAAACGCGTTTAAAGATTTAACCCGTTAAATCCGAAGCCTTCTTACCAGGGAAAAGTAACTATATTTTGCACATTTTACTTTAAAATGGTCCAACTTAGGGATTTCCAAAGTTTTTTTTTCAAAATACATATTTTATCGCTCATTTGTCTTTTTTGGGTACTAAAGAATACGACCGAATGGATAGAATTACAAAATTATTAAATTTCCAATTTTTACAAAGTTTGAAATAAAGTGGGTCCTCCAGGACCCTCTCGGGCTTAACTGGTTAACTAACGATTTTGGCAAGATAAAATTATATTTACCATAAAAACTGATAATCAGCTATACCTGGCCCATACAATGGACCCTCTTCTTTCTCGAATAATGCCTGCTGAGAGGCTAAAGCTTATCTCCGAGCTGTTCGGCCCTCTTTTGAGGAAGTTGCATGACGTAGCTCCGCCTGGTTGATTCGGTTGTATGATATATTCTTTTGCAATAGGACCGATAATGACGTCCATTACTTGTAGCATTTTTAAAATACTATAAAAACCATCTTTGAATATTGAGGCTGCAAGGAAATTAGAGAGCTCGATCGTTTTCATTCCATTGTGAGGTTTGGAGCAAAGTGCCACAGCACGCCGTTATAACTTCCATTGTTATTCTGTACACATATTTCTAGTCCCCCCTCTTACCTATGTACCATTTATAAGGCGAAAGATTCGGGTACCGACACATCAGCTCCGAAGCTCGGCCCCCAGGCAGGTGGAGCAGTTTATACCTGCGAGCGGTTGCTCTTTAGAAGGCTGCCATTCGGAAATTATTAGAGATACGGCCTTGAAAATTTTACAAGATATTCTTGAAAGTATAAACTGTCGAATAAGACAAAAAAAATCGTTTTTTTGAAAGTATCACACTGGTATATCCTCTTAAGTTTAAGAAGTTAAGAGGGGGGGGGGGGCTCGAAATTTTACGGTTCAAAGTAATGGAGTTTAAGGATTTAGGTTTTAAAGATTTATGATTTGGGTTATTGGGCAACTGACCGTAAATTCGAATTGATCATATCTCAGACGAAAAAATCGTATCAAGGCGTTAAAAAATGAATTTTGTAGGAGGAGAGTTGTGCTGTAAGACACTATAAGCCGATTTGTTCAAAAAAATTTCGGGTTTTTAAAAAATTACCTGCTTTTAAAAAATAACCTTGAATAGTGCTAAAAACAACATTTTTCGCACTTTAAGGTTAGAAAATCTGAAAAACCTGACGTGTTGGACAAAATCCCTTTAGCCGCGTTTGATAGCACTCTCTCTTTTCGCATGACCAAATTGCCGACCTGATATGACGCGTCTCTTATGTTTCGATTATAACTTCGCTCGTTCTTAGCCTGCGATAAATCAATATGTTTCCGTCCAAAATCCCGTAACGCATCTGACCTCCGAAGTCGATCCGCCCACTCTTCTGGTTCAATCCTCAACACCGTATCCCTTACTTCTACCGCCCTTCTCAGACTTTTAACGAGTTGTAGATGTCTTCCAAAATTCAAAAACGCCGGGAACACTCGTACTCTATTGTACCGCCATATTAACGGGGGAATCCCGTGTAGAAGCTTATAAAAATCCATTTTTTTTAATGTTTTGAAAGTTACTTTGACATCTGTAAAATGCAATAAACTTTATACTGTTTGGCTAAAAGTCAAAACTTTTTATGAGAGCCTATATTCGAGGTGCACTTTCTTTTTCGCAAAGTTTAAAATCGATGTACATGATTACTCAAAAAGTATTCAACCGATTGGCTTCAAATTTAACACACTTTTTAATAATACTAATGACTCCTTGATGAACCTCACATAATCTTAATATTTAGAAAATAAACATGTTTTTAATGCAAAAAATGTGGGCAATTTTTTTCAAAAAAAAAGGTTTTTGGTTTTATGTCTACCATTTTTACAATTTTGGATTTTTTTCTTTAAACTGAGGTTTATCAATTGGCCACAGGACTACATTAACCAGTTTTTCTTTCCCGAGCGTTGTAAATTATTATTGATGGCGCTAGAGTGTATACCGTGTCAAATATTGCTTTACGACTTACTCAAGACTTTTCAATATAACTCATTTATTATTCTCAAATAAAAAAAATTGTTAAAACAAGTGAAAACATATGTAAAAAGACGATAAAATTTTAGATAAATTTATTTTGTTCTTTATCGTCCAAAAAATTCTTAAAAATTGGTTAATTTTTGACGTTCTACGCGGGATTCCCCCCTTAATTGCATCGCGAAATTCGTGTAAATGCGCACCTCAACTATGATGATCCGCCTCCACGAAAGCAGCAATCTATTAATTACTAATTCTGCTGGGTTCGCTTGTGGATGATACGGTGGCGTGATCACGTGCTTAATGCCGTACTCCTTAAGCATACCTTCCATTTGTTTATTTGCGAACTCGGTCCCGTTGTCCGTCAGTAAAAAGTCTGGAGCCTCCGAACGGAAAAGCACTAGCTCCTCAAAGGCTCTAGTGACTGACTTTCCGGTGGCTGTCCGCAACGGTTTGAACTCTACCCATCAAACCTTGCAGACTCAACTGCGAGACTTTATACCTCTGACAAACTTGGCATTGTAACACAAATTTTCGCACATTATGAAATACACCCGGCCAGTTGTATTCCCTTGCAACTCTATCGTACGTTTTCTCCACGCCGAAATATCCCGCGGAAGAATGACAATGAGCATCCTGCATTACTCTATCCCGATGCTCAAATGGAACAACTAACCTCTAGCCCTCTACGCGCGATGTGATCGGATCCAATAACATATCACGAGTGAATCGGTACAACATCCCATCGTCTACCTTCCAGTCAGGGAACTTATGAGGAAAATCCTGTATTTCTTTCATTCTAATCAGGTACCAAGGATTTTCGATCACGGTGAAAGTCCTCGAGAAAGGGCATCTGGAACGTAGTTCAGTGCTCCCTTTGCTGCATTTTCAACATCCATCACGCTAGACGACCAGTCGGTTCCTTCAAGTTTCTTAATCACTTTAAAACACTATGATCCATCACCGCTTTGAACTGATATCCCTCTAGATATAGTCGAAGTCGTTTAATCGCCCAAAGTAATGCGAGACTTCTCCGTCGTAGTATAATTCTTTTAAGCCGGATTTAATGTTCATTGCCTTCATCATCCTCTTGCGTCAACACAGTCCCGATCGCGTAATCACTCGCGTTACTCTGAACTGTAAAAGGCTTCGAAAAATCTGGTCGTGCAAGTACTGGGGCCTCTACTAGTGAATGTTTCAAAGTCTCAAAAGCTACCCGTTCGTTCTCGCCCCACACCCACAATTGCTTACTTTTTAGTAACTTAACCAGAGGCACCTTTACATTTGACTTTTTATCTATAAACCGCAAGTACCAACTGACCATACCTAAAAACGAACGCAATTCTTTTACGTTTGCTACTCAAACGTTTCAGTTACGATGATAAAATCATCTAAGTAATCAAACATATTAGGTTCAACCTCTGGACCGAATAACGCGTCTATTAGCCGCATGAAGGTCATCGGGGCTTTCATGAGTTCAAAAGGCATCCTCACGAACTGCCACAATCCTGACTCCAACACAGCAAAGGTGGTGTACTTCTTATTCTCCTCACTCACCAAAATTTAAAGATATATCTTTTTCAAATCCACTTTCGAAATATATCGAGCGTTTCGCAGTTTATTTAAAATAGAATCTATATTTGGTACCGGATATGTATCTCGACGCTTAAATTTACTTAGGTCTCTAAAGTCGATGCAAAACCGATAATCTCCTTCATCCCTACGCACAATAACCGGAACACTACACCACTCACTGTTACTCGGTTCGATTATACCTCGTTCATACATCCGATTCATCTCTCGCGATAATTCCAAGATTTTTAGGGACATTCGTCGATAAGAATAGCTCACCAGTCGAGTCCCAGGAATTAGATCGATATGATGTTCAATGAGCGTAGTAAACCCATAAACATCACCCGTAGACTGCAGTAGAATTCTTTGAACTAGTTCATTAACTTTCTCTCGCTCACTATCCTTGTTCTTCGCGATACCGGCACATTCCAGAAAAATCCTCGTATCAACCTCGGTATCTACCTCTGCTGTAACGAATGACCTCCAACTCCCTCGTGGCACTCGCCATCATCCGGGACATAAATCAGCTTGTACAGCCCATCTTCTCAACAGATCTACTCCAATCATTATCCGTTGATTTAGCGCCGCATCTATTACCCCCAATTCCGCTTGATCTTCAACTGCATCAACATTAAACCCTAGCCGTAACAGCGCTAATACACGACAAGGACCTCCTACTCCACTTATAATTAAATTCGTTGTCTCCCATTTCTGCCGAAATCTTTCCGCAATCTCAGGATGAATAAGCGAAACCATAGCACCTGGATCGTACAGTGCCAGCATATCCTCGTCACCCAAACGAACTGTGAAATAGAAACGATTATCGTATCCGACACCAGCTACTTCTTCCATTTTGTTCATCGCTGTCGCTTCCAGTGGCTAATTTCGTACTATACTTGCCCCCCCTCTGAACTGCCATAATCGCCGCCGACTCTTGGCTGATCACATCAGATCCCACAGGGCTGAGAGCCTGGGAATCTAGACAAGAGGGTCCAGCGATTGCATAATCATTACTCGACGACAACTGATCCACTTGGAGCGATTTCAACCCTTTAACTAACTCCGATACCATTTCCCGAATAGTCTCTGGCGACAACTCTACATCCTCAAAAACCATATTCTCTCCATGCACCGATGAGTCCCGACATTCCTCCCTCTCTCACCTCTTCGATTGATGAGTGGTTCTACCCCCTCCCCTTCACTACTATTACCTGGTCTAATGGGTATTCCCAGCTGGCATTCGCATAAAACAATTCGATTCGCGACTAACCGGCATCTCATTCCTCTCTTCCTCTGACAACTCCTCGCTTCTCAGGGTATTTCAATTTTCAAATTGAAATATCAATCCTTCTCTTCGCAGGGATTGGACCCTCCCACCGCCCAACTGCGGATCCCGTCGAATAGAAGTTCGGGCCGACAACTGTCGGCGGGACGTTCATCTTCGACGGTCAACCGCTGCCGTGTCTGGTGGGGACCAACGCGCGCCTGCGAAACGGGAGGGGTGGAAGCCGATCTTTGATTAAATTCCACTCCGATGCGCAGCGTCTCCGACACCACGATCGAAGCTCCCATGGTGGATTAACCTGACGAGTTCACCACTGACATATTCTGCATAAATTGGCAAAACATAGCCATCATGTTTGATAGGTTTGAATCCGAAGGTCGAACCAACACAGTGCCCACCGGCACCGTAGTCGAAGGGCCAGTCAACACAGTGCTTACCGGCGTCGCATATGACTGTCACAATCACACTCGTCGCCGGATTTGCAGATATCGGGGCGTCCGTAGCTCCGGTGGTCACGGTGATTGTCGTCGCGGTTATCACTGTTGACGTAGCCGAACCGTTCGTTACTGAGAGAGTCCCTCAGCGTCGGAGGTTTCCTCTCACCCTCGTTCTCCGTGAGTAGCATTTCCGGATCCGTCTTGCCCTGTCCTTGCTTTTTAGCTTTGGTACTCACCCATAACTCCGGACAAGCTAAGGGTCTTATGGCAGGTTTGGTTTGGGGATCGTTGTCATAACCCTCATTCCATGGCACCGAACAATTAGAATCGGTATATTTAATGCACATCCTTAACAATCTTTCGCGCATTTCCAACTCCTCACCTCTATAATTCAGATTATCCTTCTTGAGGCTCTCAATAATTGTTTCAATTGGCATTTTACGAATCTACCGGCGTAATCGACGTGTCGGCCGAGATTCGCTCAAAATCTGCGTCATCTGGGCCCCCTAACTCTCCGCCATCCTAAACTGCACAATTTCCAAACGAGGTTCTAAAGATGACTCGTAACCCCCGAAATACTCGAATTATCTATCGCGCCGAGCGCCTCGAAAACGTCTACACCCTCAATCACGTTTGAAGCTTGGAATGCTCCCACAAAGATCCAAATAAACGATTTATTAATTCATCAGCAAATGTGATTTAATTCACATTCGCCAACAAGAGAGAAAAAATTGTGAATTTGCGCTAACAAGAAAACTTTCTCGAAATTACTCGAAACAAATCAAACCGCGTTCAAAAATACATATCCTTTGCCGTTTAAATCACAATCAATGGTTTCGGCTACTCCCGGCTTCAATCGGCTCAGTTCGGCCGCTGCGCTACTCTTATCACACCGTACGTTACCTCTCTCTTCGTGGGCCCTACTCGGCCGCTCCTCTCTCTCTCTCTCTCTCTCTCTCCCGCTCCGTGCCCGGCTGTTCTCTCTCGCTTCGCGCTCGGCTTCTCTCTCTCCCACCGCAATACTCAAGTTACACCCACACACTACTCTGCACCAACGACTTCACCGTTTCACCAAATTCAACCAATTCAAATTCAAACTCCACCTATGCAAATTCTTACCGTGGTCCTGTTACGGTCGCCATTTGTCACGGTGCATTTTAAACAATTATTGTTTATTGCCTGCGCACCTGACAATTTATTTATTAGTTTTCAAAACCGGTAGTTGATTGGGCTAATCAACACGAATTTGCATAGGGTTGAGAAATAATTTGAGATACTCGATTAATTTTCAAACATATATTTAAACCAATAATCATAAATAACAAACTCCCGAACATTCACTCACACAGACACCCAAAATTTCCACGAAACTCTGAAAACTCAAAAACCGACCTCTTACTTCGAAAGCTTAACCGAGACTGCTTTTCGGTTTTAAATATTATCAATCACACACCAGGCATACATACAAACACACTTCATAAATATGCGTGTGCGCAGATACGTTAAAATCGATATTATTAATATTCATTATTTCGCTGAAATTGAAAATACTGAAATCAAAACAATATGCGACTCAGTTCGTTGCTCCTCGATTGCCGTTTTCGGCCTCACGATATTTCGTTGCAATACAAGCACGGTACTTCATCGACAAATATCTTCTAAAGGACAGCCCATACAGCGTCGGTTCCATTGACTTTTTTTCATGCCTTGGTGAGTACTGTTCACCAGGACAGGTTTCATTCTGCGAGGCCAGGAGGCCACGACCCATAAGGATTTGGACATACTCCTTTGGCTTCATCACTGTTTCTCCCTCCCCCCACTCCCTCAGTGCTTGAGCTTGACAGGACCTGGAATTTTAACGGAGCATGTACATATAAAGCTACTCCGCCTCCATTTGTATTATGCGCCTGCCTAATTAATGTAAAACCTTTTATGCGAACGACGTCATCTGAAACTACAGGGCCCAGCCAAATCTCGGCAACTCAAAAAGATCGTAAGAAAGACTATCCAGGAGAAAGTGCTTGATTTGATCAATGTGAGCTCTTAGAGAGTTGACATTAAGAAACGTAAACCACCGTAAAACACGTAAACCGGTTCTGACCCCTTTTTGGCTTTCCAGCGTCAACATTTAGTCTTGCTATGTTTACCCAGTTAAAACTCGCTGAGTCCAGATTTTTCGAGCAAGAACTCCTTCTTTTTAATTTTCCTATGAGAATCTGTTTACAGAGATACGCGCTGACAAGCTCGACAAACAAAGCGGTGGCATTCCTCGAGCCGTCTCCTCCTTTTTTGGTTACAAGCGAATAGACCGATGAAATAACCTTTGGTGTAAGGGAGGGTGAAATGGAGCTTAAAATAGCAAATATATAATCATCTTGTGTTATGTTCAGTTTTATTAAATCTACGGCACTCGAAATAACAAGGAAATTTTTAGTTTTTATTTTTCCAGAGGATAGTTCATTTGTCTTTGCTAGTGTGTGTTGCTTTGCCTATTATGTTTTAACTGGCTTTGCTGCGGCTCTGCCTTGTACCAAAGAGGTTTTGCCTTGAAAAGGACTTCTTTTGAAGTCGAACCGTCGGGTTTTTATAAAATCTAATAAAACAGTTCACAGTAAAAACCTTAGTTTTTATTTCAAGACATTTAAGTATAGTTTTGTGCAAACAATTTTCTGTTTCTTTTGCCAGCTCCTCCTGTTTAGCAAGACACGATTTGAGCATAAGGTTTTGATTTTCTAGCAACGTGTTTTGCTTTGCTATGAGATCTGATAAATTGAGAGCTCTGCTGTCGACTCGATTGATGTGTTCCTTGATGGCTAGAATAGATTTTATGGATTCTTCAATATCCTCAAAGTTTCTCAAAAATGTGGAGTTTAAATTATCGGAAGCTGAAAAAAAAATCAGAAATTTTATTTGAACTAGTGGCTATTGCAGCCGCGATCGCAGTGCCACTGTTATTATTAATATATATGTTTAAGTTTAATATGGGTTTAATTTTTAAATGACTAGAATTAACGTTGATCTTCAAAAGTGGAGTGGATGCTTCCAAGTTTCCAAGTTGCGAGTTTTCTGCATTTTGTGAATTTGAAATTCGCGCCGTAGAAGCTCCTTCTACGCTCGAGTTGCGCACCAGCGGGAGAGCTCCACTAAATCGTTGATTGAGTGGTGACTTGCGCTTCGGCTCTCACAGAGCCGCATTGATGTGGTGGGGGCAGCTGCTTCTCCTTTACTCACCGCGCTTTGGCGACATGGTTGTCGAAACCGTACACGGGACAGCAAGTTGGGCAGAAACTTTAGCCTTTCCCGGTTGCTTAACGCCACGGCATATTTTTTGGCCAAAATTGTTACTTGGGGGTGCTTTGAGTCGGTGATAACGAATCCGAAGGCGGAAATTGAAAATTTTCAAATCCAAGATGACGGATCCAATATGCCATATTGGGTTTGTAGATTTTCAAATTTTGACTTCAGATTCGTAATTAGCGACCCCAAAACCCCTCTAGACATACATTTTGATGATTCAAAATCCCGATTTAGGTTAGGTAGTATACTTTATACCGCGCCGTAAAGGGTTAAGGAGCACTATGAAAAAAATCCAGATCTATATCCAATTAACTTTAACGAAATAACCCAATTTTTAGCAGCATGTTATGGAAAACCGAACACTAGCGAAATCAGCGGTATGACCACTGAAAATATTGTTGGTCTTACCTCCATGATCAATGATATTCACGACGTAATCACAGATAGGAATTTAAAAACAAGAATAAACAGAATTTAAAAAAAATTAAACCAGCCTATTTCTGGCTGGGGCTCTGAATCTATAAATTCCCAAGCAAAATGATCAAAACTCATAACAAAAATTTAAGAATTATTTTTTGGAACGCCAGGAACATTATCAACAAAAAAACAAGAATTATCAAGAATACTTGCCGATTTATTAGATATCTTTATATGCGTTGAATCTTGATTAACAAAAAGCGTACTTCAAGAAGACTTCTTCCACTTCAGTGGCTTCAAAACGTTCAGGAAGGGCCGCGAATACTCAAGAGGAGGTGGCATTCTCATACTCATACGGAATTCTATTGTATACGCTGAAATAATAAATCTAAACTCTCCACACCTCTCGGTCGAATTAGCGGGCGTCTCAATAATTAATGTTGGCCCAAAATTGATATTATAATTTGTTTTCGAACCCCAGGTATTCCCTTAAGCCAATCAGAATGGAACAATATTTTTGAAAATATAAACGAAAAAAATCACTCAATTTTAATCGGAGACTTCAACGCTCATTATAGGTGCTGAAATTATCCGAAAATTGATCAAAATGGTGAAAGACTCCTCAAATGCTTAAATAATTGAAAGATCAAACGAGCCCGCCGAAGGTGGGCGAAGTTTGATCAAAATTATATGAAGTGTCTCGTTCGAAGATGATAGTATAATTGTAGTCATGCTTGCCATGCC
>UCOL01005615.1:0-11239 GCA_900474335.1 Ormyrus nitidulus | reverse complement strand
GGGGGGGGGGGGGGGGGGGGGGGGGATGGATTACACCCGAGTGAACGGACTCCTTGTTGCTCTCTTTCGTCTTGGCGCTTTTTTCCGAGCGGCGGATCTGCTTTTTCGTCGTATTCTCCGCCGCGTATCTGGGCCGCTTTTGTGCCCTTTTTTTTGTAATTAGAAGCGGACGGTTGTGTTATTGCTTTATAATGAATGGACGGGGCGGAAGAAAGGGTTTATTCTTTCGATCAAGTGGTGCTTTAGAATATTTGCTTTGTATAATCCATTTATTAATTTACAGTACTACTTCGGCATAATTAATTTCGCGTTACGCGTGTTAATAGGATTCGATTGATAAAGCTTCGGCCGTTTATCCGTGTATTAGTAGCGGGTTTAACATTATTATCGGTATGTACATTTAAGCCTAAAGATTATAGGAATCTCGACTACAATCTTCATTAAAACCCTAATATAAATTCAAATACGACAATGTAAAAGTAGGAAAATTTATATTGCAAATAAAAAATCTCGCATTACGTTTTTTTTTAGCTGTAATACTTTTTAAAATAAAATTTTCGTAGACTTTCCCGCGAATAAAAGTAAGCAATAAGTTTCTTACGTAAAACATCTTGACCTCTAGATTTTCGTGTTTACTTTACAGGCCAGCTTTTTATAACACATTCATTGTTACAATCGTAATACTTTTGGATTTAACGTTACTAAGTTCTCTTCATGTGAATTTGTGATTAAATCGTAAGCATTAAATTAATTTTTAAAATTACTACATAAAAATTAATATAAAATTAATAATATTAACTAAATAATCACACTATTCGTTGCGTAATCTAATTGCATTAGATAACAGTTGCATGCATCGAGGAATTACGATACCTCACGCTGGTTTATTATTCTTTTTACAGCTTTTCTTCGAAGAAATTAATTGATAATTGTTACTTTGTATTATTATTACAGAGCAGGTATTTTAAAATAAAAAAATTTTTTTGATACACCTGAACGCATTTCGTAATCTCAACTTTGTATGCTTATGAATTAATAAAGCTATTTATATCTCACTGAATAAAGTAATAGAAACTTTTTTTATTAGTGCATTACTTCTTAATACCCCAGACGGAGAAAAGGCGAATTTTTAAATTTAAAACCCCTAACAATAAAAAAAAGCTTGTAAAGCGAAGCACCTAAAAAGCTAAAAATTAACGTGCGCATTTTCTCTGGCTCAAACTCGTTTTTAGCTTGGATCACACAAGTTTATACACTCCTAGTTTCAGTAATACTATAGAAAGTAAAGAAGCACGTAGAAGAGCCGGACGAGGCGACTAAAAATCCGTCAAAACCCGAGCGTTCCGATCGACCTGCGCCTCGAGCGCCTTCCTCCCAGCCGGCTCGACGTAGATCGAGGTGTGCCGATCATGATCGCCGCCGATGGTGAATACGCTGTCGACGCTGCTGGACTTGGAGCCGGCGATGTTCTCGCAGGAGCGATAAATCCCCTCGCCGGACTCGCTCGAGCCGAAGAAGAGCTCGGTGCTGGGCTTCGCGGACAGCCTCTCCTGCGGTTTACGCGGCGTCAGCAGTATCCGCGAGAGGAGCATGAACGGCATCTCGAAGCAGCAGCACAGGCAGAGGGAGATGAGCATGGTGAGGCAGAGGTTGCCGCAGAAGGTGTGAAAGGCGTTGAAGGCGGCCAGAGTGCCGGAGGTGCGCGCGCTCCCAATGTTGTAGAGCAGGACCACGTAGTGGCTGAGGTAAGCGCTGTAGCTGAGCTTCGACAGGGGCACCCAGGCGTTCCACGAGAAGAAGGCGTTCAACGGGCCTGAAATTATTCATAATTCATCGTAATCAGCTTTTCTGATTACAGTGCTGATTAGCAAAAGCTAATATTATAGGCTTTCGGCTTAATTATTTCCTGCGTATCCGTTGATGCAGGCGAATATCATCCAGGAGATGGCTAAGGTGAAGACGTGCCTGTGAAGACCCGCGTAGAAACTGGCCTCCAGCTGACTGTAGCGGTGCTCGCTGAAGTACATTCCTCGAGGTCCCAGAATCGAAGCCATTCCGCAGACTATGCTGACGAGCCATCCGCCCAGAACGTAAGTCTAAACGAAATTAATGGTAATCAAGCGCCAGCTTAATTTTCTTCTTTAACAAAAACACTTACTCGTGCTATTCTCAGCTTGTAGCCTTTGGTCCTGAATAAAATGTATCCCATGGCGAGTCCTATGATGTAAGGGCCAGCTCTCGTGTAAACCCTCGTGTAAATTTGCAGGTAGACGTTCGTTACATCCTGCAGGCTGTAAAAATTTCAATAAATTTTAGATTTGAGACGAATTATTATGGATTTTGGGTTTTTTAAGAAATAGCTCTTGCTCGATTTACTTTTTATAATACAGCATAGTTCCGGTTAAGTGGTGAAAGTAAGTCACGCCAAACGGTATCAGAATCGAGACAAATATACCTATGCCGGTGATGATCCAGAAAATTACTCTTTTGTTAAGTTTCAGCATCGGATACAGAAATATCGGCGAGATCCAAAGCAGCTGCATGTCGACCGACAAGTACCAACTTTGGGACATGCACTAAAACAGAACAAGTTCTTACTCTCACTTATTTTTTTAGCAATCCAACGGAGGAGCCAAAAATTACTTACGATGTTCGCGATGTTTACGTAGTTATTTATGTACAAAAGATTTGTCCACCAATTGGCTCGGCAATCTAATTTACTAGAATTGATCCAGACGTCCCACCTCGGACCGGAGCCCATTTTATGAAACAGCGTACAATAAAACCCAATTACAATCGCGTACGCAGGAGTTAGTCTAAAAGCAATTAATCCAATTAGCGATCCATCTTACGGTATATTATACATTTATACACCGAAAACGGATTGAATCCGCGAAACGGATTGAAAACTTTACTGTATACTATTCGGCCACTGATAATTCATTTTTGTTACTAAAAAATCTGTTATAAAAAAATCTTAGCTTATATTAAATTCTAAAATGTAACAGCCGGCCTTCGATGCAGGCTCGTGAAAAAGTTTAAAAAACAAAGAAAGAAATATGTCTCACCTTAAATATCTATTGAGGTAGAGTTGAAATACGTTGAGGGATGGATTTACCTCTTTGGTACTCTTGGCCAGCGACGTGTACGACAACAATATTCCACTGAGGAGGAAAAACGTGTCGGTGACAATATTGCCGTTTAAAACGAGCAACGAGCTCCAGTTCTCGTGTAGCTGCAAGCAATTCGTCCTTCGTATAATAAATTTGTCGTTTTTCTTTATTAAAACAAACGTTCGATATATGTACTTGCATTTCGAATGCCAGACTAAGAGGCGAACGTAGATTTGTTGCTATCAGTACTTCATGAGATCTTATAAAAATGGTAACAGCTTTTAACGTTGAAAAATTGAAATTATATTTAGAACTGCGGAGTTGTAGGCTAAAAATAGTCGGGAGCTTAGCGATTTTATCGCGGACGGGGGTAAAAAATCCAGCGAAACGTTTAGCGAACGTTTGTATGCGATATATTGCCTGACGATTTTATTAATAACGCGATCCTATCGTTGCCTATATGATAATTGAGTTAATAAATTGGCAGGCGCAAGTCGTCATAATTTCCAGGAATTTTAGATGGCGCAAATTCTGAACGTTTCCAGGAAGCATTTAGATAAAAATGCTTCTTTTTTCTTAGATAAAAAGTATTATTGAATTCCGGTCCAACTTTGTTATGTAAATAAGAGCTTCACGTAAATAATTTGTTTTGTAAACAAACTGCTTTGCCCGGGATTAGAATTTCAAACTTTGCAAAAATTATTTTTTTCAACAGAAAAAAAATCTCAAGTTATGTCTGGCAGCTGTTATCTCTTCATTACATCACGTTAATATTTCATACGTATAAACGCTCGTTGCTTCCGTCGAATTTAAAAAATCGAAACTCAGTGCGCAAACAAACTGCTAACAAGTGAAAGAACCGATATTCGATCTAATTGGCGTAGCAAAGGTTAACGCGGATTGTAAACAAATCCTCGGTACATCGAACTATTAATGAACGCAGTCATCGCACGCAGTACGCGCGATAATCGCTTTAAGCCGTAAATCAATGATCTCTCTCGCGCAAGTGTTCCAGCGGCAGCGGATCGATAATACAAACGCGCAATAAAATTTCATGGTCTCTCCTCCGACGGATGCATCGTAATGGAATAATCACGTGTCCGAGTCGCGCTTTTCGAAACGTGACCAGTTTCGATATGTGGCGGAGAAGCATCGTAAGCCCGTCATTGACCCCATTCGCGAAAAGCAAAATAGACTCGCGGTCACGTTTACTTGCCGAACATGGAGAAAAATCCTCGTTCTTGGGAGATGGACCGATACAGTCGGAAATTCATCAATGAATTAAGCTCCTTTGCAATTAAATATAAAACCCTTCTCTACAATTATCTATCGCTTATTCGTAAGCTTTAAGCTGAAGGTTAAAGATATATAGTCACCGAGGATGTTTTCCAATCTTTGGGAAATAATGCGTCAGTCATATTTCATGAAAAACATATTTTCTTCGTTCGATAATACCGGCTTTTTTATAATTACCTTGGTAATGCGAATGCGATTCATTTTAACGCCGACCGACTCCAAGTAGAATGTGTGTCCGTAAATGATCCAGCAAATACTGAGGAAGCGAATTCCGTCCAGACAAGTGATCGTGTCCGCGGTTCTCTCGGTGCTCAATAATCGCTTTCCATTCGTGTACAGGGAGAAGGACGTTAAAATACTGTGCTTGGCTCCTAATGAAAGGTTGAGAAATCAAATTATTCAAATATAATTCAGCGGATTAAAGTTTATGCTTTAGTCTTAGCGTTGGCTAATGAAATTTCGAAAGAGTTCGATTCGAAAGTTTCTGGGAAAGCGCGAAATGCTTTGCCTACCTTTTCGTTTCGATTCCTCAGATCTGCGTCTCTCGCGGAGATCGTACGCAGTACTGGATATGATTATCACCGAAAAAGCCAGTAAAACACCTCTGCCAGACAAAAGACGTTCGATTAATTAACATTAAAACGTTCAAAAAGGCAAGAACTGTGTATTAAAAACTTTGATAAAACAAACTATAAAACATCTAATCGGCCGAGCAGATTCTTACACGAAGCACCAGACGACGAGGTCGAAGCCGCCGCTGTCCATTTCCACGGTGTGGCAAGAGTTGGCGTTGACCTTCACTGCGAAATCCAGCCGTCCATCTACCTTCAGCGGGTCGAGAGCAAGTTCAAGGGCCTCCGATATCTCCGAGTGATTGCAAGTCGACGGTAAACACCACATCCATTCGTAATCTACGGAGTAAGTCGGGACGTCCGTCAAGTTCTGAAATAAACGTTTCCTCCTCAGATTTACTTGTTTAACAGTGATAAGTGCTTTGTAATTACGGAAGCTTTGGCGATCTGAAGGAGTAAGTCTTTCATGTCCAGCTCCAAAGACGTCCTGGGACCTTTGAGGATTTCGAATTGTACCGAGGCGCTGCAGGCCTGCGCCGAGAAGTCTTGGTTGGTCTTGATTTGCAGACATTCGTCGTAGTTACCCAATTGCTGGATATTCCCTGTTATTACTCCTGGTGGGATCTTGGCCGACGCGTCGTACACTGAAAGAATAAAATGAATTATTTATTAAAAAATATATGTCGTCTGTCATGAGTTTTTTATAAATGAATTTTGCAAGTATTTTTATTCTACAATTAAATTAATATAATTCAGTAAAAAAGTATTTGCGCTGTAAAATAAACGCACTAAAAGTAAATAATTGCCTTCGCAAAGAGACCTTGACATAACGATTACGATTATCTTGATTACCTTATTGCTGACTATTAATCATAATTGTAATAAGTTACAAATTAAGAAATGCAGCATAATTATCAGTTTCCATAAATAGTTACGGACGCGCCCCGAGCAACTCCTTCTCGTTACATAATTTCGTCAATAATAAGCTGAAGGGGGGATTATACAGACAAATTATCTAAATTTAAATCATCTTAAAAAACTGATTAGCACATTAATAATATCTTGATTTTTGAACTCTTTGGACTCTTTCAATGCTAACAAATTGAATTTTTTTTAATTTTAGTTTTCTCCTGTAGAGTGCACCAATAAATGTCACAAAATCTGATAATATCAAAAAGCAGGAGGTCAGAGTCCATAGTCGCGAGATTTTCGCGCCGAGTGTAATGAACTCGCGCGATTAAAGGCGCGCGGGGAAAGTCGCGCTTGAAGATAGGACGGAGAAGCCTCGCGGCGCAGCGGTTGAATCGGTGTCGACTTGTGAAATCATCTCTCTCTCTCTCTCTCACTGTCCATTGTTTATCAACACGCGGAAGCACGTCAGAGAGAAAAGCTGCGCTTGTTTATCAGTGCTCGGAGCGCGCGCGCGCGCGCCTCGCCTGGGATCGATGGAACGAAAATCATCGATCGCGCCGCTGCGCAAGGAGGCCTGCGCGCGAAATCGACATCGCCGACGGCCGAAGCTCACGTTATCTGGGAGGAGAAAGACGGACAGTTTGATGGAAAGCTCGAGGCTCGGCGGATGAGCACAACGATCGTATATGTATTATGCGAGCTTTCGCACTTTCTCTTATGAGGGACAATCTTTTCCATCTCCGAGAGGTGGATGGGCAAAGCTTCCTCTCTTCCCCGCCGCTTTATAGTTTTGTGCTCTAAGCGATCTACATTTTAATTGAAATCATTGAAATTACTTACGATGATTAATTATTATTTATGCAAGACTCGATTTCAATGGAAAGGTACGGGGCGGAATATTGAATTTTAGTAAGTAGCGTATATTTCTAATGTTACGTTAATTCGTAACCTTTGTACAGAATGAACTGAGTTAATCAACGCTTACAGCTTTTTAATAGCAGTTTTCCCGTATTCGATTGAGTGATTTGTAAATAATTTACGAACTATTACCAAAATTAAGTCCTCTTTCAAACCCCTTTATAAACTTTATGCTTTTATTTCTTTGCTAATATATTTAACAGAGAAACATTTAATTATAATATATTGCTTATTTCTCCGCAGGGCAATTTTCTAAACAAAAAAATCCGAATAAAAGTGTTGAACTGACTTGGAAAAATTATTATCAACAAAAGTTAATAAATTATGTAGAAATACTTCTATCGTCGACTGAATCGTACTCGAAAACCGCTACTTAAAATGTTTTAGATCTTGATTACAAACGTACGTACTTCTTTTATCCAGAAAATTTCAACCTTTATTAGTCACTACAAAGCTTTGGTGAATGATGATTAGTGTTAATTTATAATTTGATTTGACTACAAATTTGTTAATCAACGCAGCAAATGAAATTCGTGCATAATCATTTGTGATGTATTTGGAAATAGTTGATAAAGTTCAGTAAACTATAATTTAAATAATCAAGGATAATAATTATAGTTTAATCCTGATTATTTTTGTCAAGTAATATTCCGAGAAGTATAAAACGTGCATAAAATAATGTCGCTTTAAATATATAATGTCACTATTTTTGCACATAAAAGTAACCAAACAGGTAATTTGCTTAGAAAAATCAATAAATAATGGTGAAAGTAATTAAAATAATTCTCAAGATGGTATAGTTTAACCACATTTACGTACGTCGACAATGCCAAGTTGCATTAAACTTTACATTCGACAACAAACAGCAGAAGAAATATTTCCTTTTAAAATGTATTTCAAAAGACTTTTAAATATAATTAAAAATACTTTTTAGATCTAAAAAAATGTTAATACGCTATTTGTACAAAATTATTCTTTTTTTTTACACATCACATGCCCTTCGAATTAGTTCGAAAAGTACTTGTGTAACAGATACATTTTCGGTAAGTATAAGGATTTCAATATCTAAAAAATTACGTAAGATTTTAAAAAAAGGATTGTCTTTTTTACCAGAAACAACTGTACAAAAATTGTTTTTTGGACAATCAAGAATTAATAATAGTTATTGGAAATTTAGAATGCCAATATTTTCTACAAACTAAAGCCGTAATATTGCTTGCATTAGGACCCTCAGAAAATTTAATGAATTACACAACAGAACAAAAGCTTTATAAACTTGAAATTTCAAATAAACTGTTTAAGCCTTCACCTGCAAAAAATTTCATTATTGCAAATGCTGATATCTCCACTTTAGAATTGATACTTCACAAACTGAGGAATTCAATTTGGTGGAATTTATATGGATATTATTTCATAGAAAACGTTGCAACAGAAAATAATTGCAATGAGGCATATCCTCTTTTAAGTCTGATGTGGAAATTTGATATTCTTTCTGCTGTTTTCGTATGCCGAAATAAAAATTCTGTTGATTTTTATACGTTTAATCCATTTACGGATTATGCAACTGATATTTGGATAACAACTTCTGTTTTTGCTCAAGAAAATGGCCATCCCTTTACTTTATTTAAATTGGCATTTACATTCAGTAGTAAGTATATATCTTATTTACTTTTCAAATTGATCAATTCTAGAAAAGAATGTATGCTAAAAAGGATTTCATATGTATTATAAATATAATAAATGTGTTTAGGCTCAAGTTTTTTATGCCAGGAAGTTTTTTTTGAGAAAACGCAGACCTTGGGAACAGATCCTATAAAAATTTTGGGTCAAAATCGCTCTACCACACCTTACGACCCGAATGAACAAAGTGATTTCAAACTTCGAGGAGCCGCTGGAGAATTGAGTGAAATAATTTTAAACAAATTGAACTCTACATTAAAATTAACTATTGGCCCTTTTAGAAACAACAACGTGATTGACAGTGATGGTAAAGCACACGGAACATTCAAACAAGTTTTTGAGGGACAATACGATATCCTACTCGATTACAAATTTAACAGAGAGGTGTGGAAAAATCAAATCTATGTTAACATTCAATCCGAATTTTGTTTCATAATGAAATACGAAATTTTGTCTTTAAGAGAACAAATTTCGAAGGTTATTTCGACAATTAATTTACTATTTTTTACTGTAGTTGTAAGCTTAGGCACCCTAATTTTTGCTTGCTGCGTTCGAAGAAGCTTTATTGAAGTCTGTCTTGAAGAAATCCGATTGTTTGTAGGAACTTCTGGATTGTTCAACCCTCAATCTCGAATAGGGAAGATAATGTACATATCCGTGATATTTATTGCTATGTTTCTGAATTTGTATTTTCAAACTAATTTAAGTTCATTGCTAATCTCACAATCGTATGTTTCTATTGAATCAACCAAAGAGTTATTGAAACGTAACTACAAAATTTACGGATATAGAGCCCTTCATCAATTTTTTTACGACACACCATTGCAAGGCCACATTGAAAACTTGGATGCGTTCGAAAAGTTTATGGGCCGCACGAAACATGAAAATAAAATTGCTTATTTGGACGATTGTTTTGAGTTTGGGCTTGAAGAAAATATTGATAACATAAATATAATTTCAGATAAAGGTTACAGACCATACTATACTGTAATGGTACGTAATGACTTTTACCTTAAGAAAAAAATGAGTCATATTTATCAGCAGTTGTATGATGCTGGTATTGTATCATTTCGATTTGATTTGCAATATAACGGTAAAAAAAAAATGTTTCAAAGAAGTAATATGGAAGTTCAGAGAATAACAATTGGTAACATCCTATTTGTTATTATATTCTTGATTTGCGGACTTACGTTAGCTGCTGCAGTATTTTTATTAGAGTTGTTTTTTAAAAGGTTAACTGGCGAAATGAAAATATTTTCTTGGAACGTGCTAAAAAATACGAATAAAAGAAGAGATAAAAAGATATTTTGGTTGATGCAACTCAGGCTGCATAAATAAGTAATTTATATGACGTACATGACTCTAATTAATGCTAGTGATTATGATCATTCTTTTGCTTAAAAATTATAGCGCGCAAATTTCTTGTTTTTGAAACAGTTGTTAAACAGATACATCTTTGTATTGTAAATTGATTGTGTGACTAAATAAATTGCAGTATTCAGTGAACGTTGATTTATTTGCACCTGCCTTCCTTATAAAAGAATATTAAAAAAGTTTTCAACATTCTAAATAAATGAAACACATCTACACGTTGCAGTTATCTGAGAAGAAAGGCGGACAATTTGATGGAAAGCTCGAGGCTCATTAGTGAGAGAATAAAGGAACTATCTTGCCATTTACAATTACATTTTAGTATATTTTTATGGAATATTTTAATTAAACCTCTGAATTTACTTATGATAATTACTTCTTACTTATGCAACAGACAAGTTTACTCAAAACGTTCAAAGCAGAATATTTAATTTGAGTAAGTAATGAATTTTTATTGTCACTAAATTTGTAACTTTTGAAGAGAATAAACGGAGTTAATCAACACTTACAGCTTTTTAATAGCAGTTTTCCGGTATCCGATTGAGTCTTATGATAGAGATTTCTAAATAATTTATGAACTATTTCCAAAATTAAGTATAGTGTTTCAAACCTCTTTGTTAATTTTAACTTTTATTAAATATTAAAATTTGATTTTACATGATTATGCTTTTAGTACTTTATTAATACATTTAACATTAAAGAAGTATTAAATTCGTAAATTTATATATGTACAAATGTTCATATCATTGACTATATTCGAAAGCCGCTACTTAAAACGTTTTAGATCTTGATTACAAACGTACATAATACATTATAAAGAAAACATTTAGTAGTCAATTTGACAACAAATTTGTCAGTCGACGCAATAGAATGCGCAGATAAAATACGTGTAATTGTGCATCTGTAAATTGGTAAGAAGGTTCAGTGAACTGTAATTATAGGATAAAACGAACTTGGCTAAGTGACGTTCGATCGAGATTATATGTATAACGAGCCTAGTCGAGATATTTCTACTTGTAGTATTATAATATCCGCCCTTTTTAAGGCGGATAGAGCCGCACGTTTAGAGTTCAAAATAAAAATAGTGGGACAAACCACCACTATGCGGCGCTTACTCTCTATATAGTCTTCATTATTTAAAGTTTGAAAACATGAAGAGAAATAATTGGGACGGGTTGGGAAATATGCGGGTAGATCTGAATCTCTCGACGAGGCTCTTTACACTGAGAGAAAAAAAGGAGTAAAAATTTCAGATATGAGAAGAAAAATAAGAATATTTACTATCTGAATAGTAAATATTGCTTTTTTCTACTGATCTGAGTAGTAAATATTCTTATTTTGCTTCTCACATCTGAAATAACGATACAAAATAGTAAT
>UCOL01005614.1:0-11200 GCA_900474335.1 Ormyrus nitidulus | reverse complement strand
AACCGCCCCCACCGCCGCCACCCCTGTTTTTTTTTTGGTTTTCCTTCTCGTCCCAAGCTTTCCCGGAGCGCCTCTTCCTCCTGGTTCTTATTTTTTGTGCACGCAGCCGGAGAAAGAGACGCGAGGCAAGGACCTTTTTTGCCGATCCCACTGGCCGATCGACCCACGACTCGCTCGCTCACTTGCAGCAACAGGTACGCAGATGCTTTTATACTTTAGAAATATGTCGACGACGCTTCTGTGTGCTTGAGATTTTCTGGAGTGTAACGAGTGCTGTGTGTGTCCGGGATGCTTTCGAGTCAGGCGATTCCGTGCGTTTTTTGCCTGCGCGAAAATGAGGTTAAGTTTCGCGAACGGGAGGAGAGAGAGAGAGCGAGAGAGAGAGGAGCGCCATCCGGATAGGTTATAATTTCCGCCCGCGGATGTTCCCCATTGGTGCTCGCGAGTCAACGAGTTCGACAGAGACGGAGCGAGTTTTTTGCACGACGAGAGAGAGACGGAGAGAGAGAAACGAGCGAGAGAGCCTTTGTGCCGAGAGCGCGTTTTCGCGAACGGAAATCGAAAACGTGGAATCGATGATTCATTATACAGACTGCAGTCTGCGGATCGGCGACCGACATTTTTCCGAGCTTTGAGGATGCGAGCGAGAGAGCTTGTGGGCTCGTTATTTCGAAAAAAAGAAGAAAAAAAAACGGGTAGCGGTATTCTTCGGTTGGGGTCGGATTCTTTTTTTTCTTTTTGTTATTTATGGCTCCTCGAACGAGGTTAACGTATCGCTGGGAGAGAGTTGCGAATGAAATCAAGACTGCAGTGTAAACGAAACGAACGCTTTATCAATTGATACCGAGTGCTAATGCATTCTTAATGAGAGGGATAATGGACAATAACATCTTTTACGAAATTATTTATAAGATAGACAGTTGCTAAAAGCGGAATGAAAGTGGGGTAGGAAATTCAAAAGTTAAATACGCAACAAAGGCTTTACAACATTTGAATCGATTCGAAATCGCTTAGCTTCGCAAGTAGTTCGCAAAGGTAAATGCCCTGCACACGGCAAGTACAAAGTAAAAGTACTTATACTATTTTGCGCTTTATCTCGGAAGCCTAATTTTTTTTTTTTCATATTTTATAATTAATTCCGCGCATTAGAATACTTTTAAATATTCATTTGTTTGAGGTTTCTGTTACATTGTTTGTGCTCTATTCTCACATTATTTGCCTACATCCACTTTGCGGCGTTAAACTACAAGCGTATTATTACCGCTTACGTAAAGCCTCGAAAAGATGGGTTGCATAAAATTTGCGTCTCTTATCCAAAACTCTGCAACGACGGCATTGTTTTTTTTTTTATTTATTTTCTTTTTCGCCCCCGAATCCACCAACAAAATCGGCGAAACTTCTCGAAGCCTCTCTTACGCTCCATAGATTTTTGGCAGACGCGATAAGCAGAAAATGTATTAGATAAACCTGCTATTTATTTATTTTTTTTTCTTTTTTTTCTTTACATAACACGCTTGTACACGCGATTCTTCTGATTTCTATGCAACGATAAGTCGCCGCGGCGATGTTTATTCTTTTTAATTGTTCGACGCGCGAGGCAGATAAAATAGTCGGAGGCCCTCGCGTCGGATCCAGACGCGGGAGAGTTCCCAGATCGAATAACGAAACCTTTTACCGCCGCTTCCAGCGCAAATATGAGTTTCTATCGGCGAGCTTCTCTTATCGGGGCAGCTCTCCGCTGTGTACATCTGCCTATAAGGAGACTGCACTGTCGATCGCGAGCATTCTCATGCTCGCGATAAAGCGAATTCGCATTCTTTTCATTGACGCGAGAGAATTTTTTTTTTTTTATTCGATCGAAAATTTTCTGCCGCGGGAAGAATATTCCGCGGGAATTTTGGGGTTCGGGTTGAAATCTGAAGGTGACTCTTCAAGTATATTTATCGACTGTCTCCTGGTGAACTTGGGACAAACTGTATTAAAATAAAGTATTATTAAACTTTTATTTGTAATATGATGAGCAGAAAATTTTGCAATTACTGTATTGAACGTATTGATTAACATAAGTGTAAGAAATAATTTTTATTAGTAATCCAAAGACAAAAGTTACACTGTGAAACACTTTAATTGTATGCGGCTCACCTAGAAATGACATTTTTCAATTTCAACGCTGCTATAATAATGACGCAATATTCGTTCATAGGCTCCATCCGAGTGTTTATTTACCCTCCTTAGCAACTGATTCTATGTTACCTTGTAGTAGTAACTATTTAAATTATTAAAAACATATCCTCTCAAAACCGTCAAGGTATACTCTCTCGTCAAACTGAAAAACTGTCCCTTCGGTTCCCACGCGCACTCCTTCCGAGCCCGAAAGCCGCAATCGGCGAATTCCCTCGAAAAATCGGCCAAAAAGGGAATAATCATCCCAGCCTGCCTCGGGCTTGGCGCACACACCTCGGGCGCTCCCACCGCAATTTTGGGGTTTTTTCGAGTGTCCCGCTGCCGGGGAGAGAGAGAGAGAGAGAGAGAGAACGGAAATATTCGCGGATATCGCGAGGCCACCGGGGGTTTCCAACCCTTTTATCCTTGACCGCAATCTCCTTTACTTTTGTCTCGCTTTTCGCTGAAATCCCGTTTACCCGCGCCGGCCCCCGGGGGGATGGAGGAAGAAGCGGACGACGGCGACGAAGAAGAAGAAGAAGCAGCAGCAGAAGATAGACGAGAAGCGGCGAGAGAGAGAGAGAGAGAGGCAGGACAGCTAGACAGGAGCATAGAAGAGATGTATCAGCGCATTAGGTCACTTTTTAACCCCCTTCTCGCAGCGCGCCCGTCCCGGGGATCTCGCACCGGCGATTCCCATCGGAAGGTGCGCAAGGTCGGCTCCGAAGAGTGCGACGAGAGGGAGAGAGAGAGAGCCCGGAGAGAGAGGAGGAAAACAAAGCTGTGACTTAATAGGACATAAAATTGAGGCGGGCTTTATCATGGTAATTTAGATAGCGCCCTGGTCCAACGACCCCCTGCGTACGAAGGCTTTCTTATACCTTCCCCCCTCTTTTCGGATATTTTTCTGTCTCGCGTTAGGGGTTTGCCCGCTGGTCAGCTGCTGCTTTCGCTCTGCTTTTTCCTTGGGCCCTCTCCTTTCTCAGTCTTTCTCTCTCTCTCTCTCTCTCTCCTCTACGTGCGAGCTCTGTTTAATCGAGGAAATTGAGAGGCCCGATGCGCTTTTCGCCGGCCGAAAGTGTGCCTAGGCAAGGAGAGAGAGAGAGAGAGTTAGGGCGCCTCTAGCGAGATCCGAGTGTTAAAGTAAACCTCCGGCCGGACGATGCGCTCTCGTCGTTAATGGCTACTGCCTGCTTATCTGCTTGGGGTTGCTTTTTTTTTCTTTTTCTCTTGTCTTCTTTTTCTTTTTCTTTTCTTAAGGCCGCGCCACGCTTTGTCCGAGGCCGAGGAGAACGTGCAAATACCGAATTTTTTGGTATATTTGCTCGGAGGGCCTTTTCTCAAAACCTCGCGCGGTTTCTGAATTTATTAATTAAAGGCTCGTCAGTCGTTCGCTTCGTGTTCTCTGGGGGGTTTGGGGGGCCCTGGCGTTTTTCGTCAGTTTTCTGTATTCTTATTGTGCGGTTATTTCAGGTTATAACAGGTTTTTATGTTTTTTATGTTTCTAATTGTAGATTCGATTTTTATAAAAGTATGTCGCCGAAGCTTCTTGCTAATGTTAAACCTATTTGATTCTTTCAACTGAATTGGCAAACCTTTCATTCTGTGTTAGTCTAGGAATTGTCTGACTTTAAATCTGTAAAATCATAAAAATAATGAAGAAAATATCGTATGAACGTTCTAGGATTCGACATTTATTGTTGTTCGTAATGAAAGATTCAAAAAGATTCTGTTTTCATCAACTCGTTGAAAAACTTGTTATTAAACTCAACTGCAGTGAAATTTCCATTCCACAATTCAAGGGATAGAAAGTAATTTAACGCAATTTCACGGGTCGAAAAAAAGAAAAAAAAACTGTTCAGCGTTTAACGAAGCGAACATAGTTCGATCAACACGTGGCTTTGCCGATGTACAGCAGTCTACATTATCACCCCAACTGTTGCTCTCGCCCTTTGTTTCATAATGCCATCCGAATTTCTTGCGCCGAAATTCAGCCTTCGCAGAGAAGACGCGGCGCGGATTTTCGAATCCAACTGTAATTCGAAGATGTCATCTAAACGTTCGTCCGAAAATTTAACGACGAAAGGACACGATGCACCGCGACGCCGACAAACTTTTCTCTCCGCGTGCACACAAAGCCGGACGTAAACGCTTCGTTCGCCGACTCGACTCCGAAACGAGCCAAAGGGAGATCAATCGATCGGGGCTCCGACTTGGCCTCCTCGAAAAATCCGCAAGAGAGCCGCAACAAGTACACCGAACTCTCTTTCTGCCGAGGGAGACTCGGCGCAGTGCACAGATGTCGCGGAGTCCCGGGGGGAAGGAGAGACGGAGAGAAGCGCACACGTGGACGAAACACGTGTCTGGACGGCAGTAGTTAGCCGGAGCCTAAGCCAGACAAGCCGATGGATCCTGGCCGCGCGCCGATGAGCTTGCGTAGGTTGCATTATACTATTACAGAATATTCTGGATATAAACTCTCTCTCTCTCTCGCATTTTTCGCTGATTTTTCTCCGGGCCCGATAGTCGCTCGGTAGTCGGGGGCTTCCGATCGAGGCTCCGCTCTTTGTTTTTGCGAGAGAAGGAGAGAGAGAGAGAGAAGCGGCAGCTGCAGCTGCGCTGAAGCGAACCAGTTGAGTATGTAACACTATTAAGGCATTGCGATTGTTTACCCGTGGAAGGAAAGGCCCTCCTTCCTCCTCCGGCCGGCGCTTTTTGTTTCTTTTAAACATTACCCCCGAGGCCCCCGTATGTACACTCGTTAGCCGCGCGCGAATAATAAGGAGCTTAAAGGCTGCAGTTGCAAATGCATCCGGTGCACTTGGGGTTGTTTCTTCAGTTTTTTTTTCTTTTTCAGAAAATTTCGATCTCGTTACCGAGCGTTACTTCGGGACTAATTATTGGTTTTTCGCCGGTCTCGCTGGATTCTGCGCGGATTTGTAACCGGTTGCGAGTTAACGTTCCGGGTGTGAGGTTCGGCCGGAGCGATAAACGGAATATTATCGAGAGGCCCCCGATTTAAAAGAGAAACGCACCGCGTGTGCGCGCGAGCTAAAAAATTTCGTTGCATTCTGACAACGAAACCCGAGATGCACCGAGACGACCAGAGAGAGAGAGAGAGAGAGAGAGAGAGAGAGAGCGTCTCTTGTCGGGGCTCATAATGCACAAAAACAGCCCCTTTCTCTCGGGCCGAGAAAAAGGTAAACCAAAATTGCTGCTAACCCTAAACCTAAAACCGCAGAGAGCAGGCCTCTCCTCCTCTCTGTCTCTCGTCTAATTCATTTTTAACAATATGTGTACGAAAATTTCGATGCAGGAACACAGAAATTTCATAGTCCCGCAGAGCGAGAGAGAAATTGAGAGGGGGCCAGAGTACAGACACGCAAGTTAGGCCCGGCGCGCATCGACGGCCAGAGGCAGGTTCAGCCCTTGTTCGGTGTGTTTACCTGTGAAAAAAATTTTCTCATCGCGGGCACGGAGAGAGAGACAGGTTTTCGCTGGGGGTCCGTCCGTCCGTCCGTCCGCTAATGCCCTATCCATTGCTCTCCGGGCTTTGGGGGAGAGAGAGAGAGAGAGGAGGAGAAGAAGAAAAATGCCCTACGAGCACCGGCTGCTGCTGCCGCCGCTTCTGCTGCTGCTGCTGAGAGAGATCCTGAGAAAAATTCCGGCATCCGCTCTTTCTCTCTCTCTCTCTCGCACACGTGTGCGTGTGTCCGTCTCTTCTTCTTCTCTTCCCTATCTCTCCCGGCTTTATCGCCCTCTCTCCCTCTCTCTCTCTCTCTCTCCTCTGTTGCATATGTGCGTGCATGTGCGTCGGAGCGCAAGCGCGATCCTCCCAATATTTACGTGGGAAACGGCGCGAGAGGCCAGCCAGCCAGCCAGCCAGCAGCGGCGGCGCAGATGCTGATTTAATGCGTGCGTATATATATCGGACCCGCAGAGGAGGATGAAGAAAGGAGGGAGTAGGTGCATTGTCATTGTGCATCGGATCGAGCGTAATTCATCCTTTCCTGGTCACTCTCTCCTTCTTTCTCTCTCTCTTTCTCTCTCTCTCGCTCGCTCGTTCGATAGTAACCCGCTACTTGTACTTTTACACTGTGACGCGCGCCCAAGTTTCTACAGTTTATCGCACTGCATCTATGGCTTCTCTGCGGCTTTTTTTTTGCACTCGATACTCGCGAAGGGAGGGGAAGGCGCGGAGAGGCTTTTTAAGGACCTTTGCACTTTCGGGTGTTTATTCGTCGCGCTTTCTTGCTCATTTTTTTTTTTTTTTTTTTCTGGTGGCAAAGCCGATCGACTAGAGCTTTGCTCGATAACGGCCGTAAGAATTCGCAATCTCCGCGAGTATTTTTTATCGGCCGTATTCCAGGCCGATCGATCGTTATCTCGGAGAAATTAAGAAGCGTTATCGACGATTTTTGCACCGAGTAAAAAAGCAGCAAGCAGGAGAGGAGGATCGAACAATGCAGGCTGCGGCGACAATCGCCCTTAGACGCCGTAAATCAATCGGCTCCCGGAGCTTTTTAGCGTACACAACAATCAATCAATTATTTCGAATCAATAAGTGCGCCGCGCCAGTTATTGAATTGGCCAAAGTGATACGAGAGTCCGTAATTATTGCATTGAATAGGGGCATGCGCGCTTTTTTGCCTAGTCGCCACAGGGCGGTGCTGACGTACAGATTACGATCTGCGCCGCATTTAAATGCGGGGAGAAAAATGCGGGCCTCGATGATCTATTAAATCTGCACTACCATTGGATATGACTTAATGTTTAATTGAGTTGGCTTTGTAGCTCGACGATCGAAATTAACGTTTTGTTCGAAAATTTCACTTTATTTTTATTGATCGATCTGAATGAATGCAGATTTTTTTTTTCTTAAGAAAATAGTCTATTAAATTAGTATAATTTAATAACATTTACTTTCAAAATTAATTATAATTGTATATATTTTCCAAATTTAATCGTGTATATTAAATTACGTTAATCGTATATATTAAATTAAATGAAATATTGAACGAATACATTTTATCGTTTATGATAATATAATAATTCATACTTTACACCCTGAATTTATTAGTAATATTCGCAGATGTTAATTAGTAGTTTCTTCGTTTTTAACCGCCCTTTTTTCATATTATTACCAAAATAAATTATACCCACCTTATATTTAAATCCTATAATCTTCAAATATATTTGACAGCATTATCAATTATTTGAAGTATAATTTGAATAAATTTGATTGAAGCTCCGAATCGTCATAAAAAAAAAAATTGCGCGTTGCATAACTTTGAAAAAAAAAAACGAAACGCAAGTGTCGCGCTATTAATGTGTTAATAAAGAAAGAGAAGCATCCGCAGAACCGGACATGCAAAGAGAGAAATCTGAATTCGAAAGATTTTTACGTTGGAGTGACGCCCCCCTTTAGAAAAACGAAACGAAACCGATAATTCAAATTTGTCGTGCGCTCTAAAGTAGAAGTTTTTAGTATAGCGTGCATAAAATATTAATTTCCGTAATTTATGCAAGCGAAAGAGAGCGTCCAACGCCTCTGAACGAGTTTAGGCGCAAAAACGAAGGGGGGCGAGGGGCGAAGAAAATGGGGAGAGAGGCGAAATCGTCTCTCTCGGGCGCGTTTCGAATTTATTTATTTCTTTTTTCTTTTTTTTTTTTTATCTTTTGCTCCACTCGCTCCGAGGACGATCATTTGAGACGGAGAATTCATAATTTTAAATACACTTTGTAGGCTAATGCGAGCATTTGTAGTTTCTGGAGGTTCCAATGGATATTGCCATTCTTGTTATGCAATTGTTCTTATTTCTTTGTGAAATTTTGTTGTATATTAAATATTAAGAATAATACCAGCCAAAAATTTCCTTGAATAATAATTAAGCTCGACTCAGTTACTCTCTTGCGATCATCATGATTATCCGTCCGAATAATTTCCAATTCCAACCCCCTTCGAGATACATTTATTTGTTTTAGTAAACTAAACAAGTATTTTAATTTACAAATTAGCGAATATTAAGCTCAATTCAAACTCTTCTCTCCTTTCAATCTAAAATAATCTTATTTCCGGTTCAGCAAACCAACAACCGTTCAAGTACTCTCGCTCTCTCCTCTCTCTGTCCAGTCCGCCTAAACCAGCAGAAGGGCCGACGCGTCGTCGTCCTCGGCATTGTCGCGTCGCCTCGATTCGTCGGTCCGTTCGTTCCGAGCGAAATACGCGGAAACGCAAAGGGTAATAAACCCGGTTTCGCGCGTGGGCCCATCGGGCGCAAAAGCGGCCGCGTCGATCGCGCCTCGCGATAGCCTTTCGTTAACAAAAGTGTGCACGCGCGTTAAGTCACCGTTTCCGAGAATTGATTCGAGAACGGGAGAGAGGGGCTATATCCATCGGAGGGGCGATGTGTGTGCTCTCCTCGGGAGCTCGCAAAATTTTAACGACTTTTTGAGGAACGCCGAGCGACTGGAGTTGGGTGCAACGGGGGTAATGGGCCTTATTGAGTTAATCCGTCGGTGGGTTTATTGTTTTCTGTGAATATTTGGGTGATAAATTCAATTGCAGGGCGGAGCGGCGCGAGTGGAATTCGGTGGAAACGGTCGATGCGCGAAATTCAGTCGTTCGATCTGTTTGTTTCGGGTCTGCCTCTTTCTGGTGGCAGCTTCATTCGATAACTTGTTAATTGTATCGATGGAGAAGCAATTTTAATTTATCGAGCGTTATCCCCAAATAAACGTCCCATTTTAGACCGTTTCGTTAACTTACGTAATATGGAAGAAGCTTGAAAAATTTTTCGCGCATAAAAAATATTTCACAAGAAGGCTCTCTCTCTCTCTCTCTCTCTCTCTCGGTTATCGATATCTTTTTCCGTTTTCCAAGAAAACTTGCAATACTTCACTGACGTGCCTCTCTCCGTTTATCAGTCGCTCATTAATTTGTACAATATTTTGGCTGCGTTGCCGAAGAGCGATATAAATTCCCAGAAAACATGTTTTCATGCGTTTTGCCGTGCCTTTTTACCAGGCGCAAGTTTGTTTGCACTGGCCATCAAGTAGCAAACGAAACAAAGTACTTTCGAACGCCGGCTGTGCTTTTGTAAGTGCAAAGAGCCGCAGATAATTCCCTCGTAAAAAAATCGGCCGAGGAATTCGCTGCGCGCATTTTGCCGCCATTGTTTATAACCGCCAGATACTTAATAAGTGGCGATTATTTATGCTGCCGGAGTGCTCGGAGAAAACGTTAAAAATAATAATATAGATAGAGCGGAAGACGCTTCGATGTGTCGTTTTGGTTATTGATGACATAAACTGTTGGAACTGCATATTATTACGAATAGCCAGACGCAACCAGATATCTCTCCTCGGTCAGCGGTTTTCTTCGACGCTGCAATGAGCGATTTTCGCTGCATTTTCAAAAAACTGAGTGGAATTTCCGACATTTGGCGCGTTGCATTTCTGATTTTAGCGAAAGTTTGCTTGAAAAATTAACGAAAATTTTATACTTTGATGGAAGTATAGTATTTCGATTATACATTAATAGTTTCTATCCAATTTTGTAAGGATTGAATTTATCTCTTTCTTTTGTTCCAGTATCTTCATAAAAAATACTTGCATTTGATTAATGAATTGGAAAGTAGAAGATAATTTAAATTACGATAAGAATCATTGAAGATAATACTCGAAAAGGCAATTAAAACAAGTCTTATCGTATTGTTTGTTATTAATAGATAGACTTTCTCCGCTATTCCCGTAACATAAAAGTACCATTCGCTAATTTCAGGTCGCCAATCGTCGTAGGGACCATTCGAAACCCCTCGAAAAACCTAAGAAGTGCAAAATTAATTAAAAAGAATTTCGAAATGCTCTTGTTTTCAAGGTTTCTTATATTCTTGTGAGATAAACTCATATTATCTAGCTACTAAATTACTCGATAATAAGAATGTTTACTTTAATTTTTTTACCCTAACCAAATAAACAAATTTTCTTTCCTTAAAAAAAAAAGAAAATAATATCTTTAGGGTCAATCAATTAACGCTGAATACGAAATAACACTAATGCATCAAAGCTGACGGATTACGGCAAATATCGATCCCCCGTTATTCGTTTATTTGGCCAAAAAATCTCCCTGCCCGCGCTCCGTTCCCTCTCATTTGGCGCCTGTTTACCCAAAAACCCCGCAAAAAGGCCAAAAATCCGCGCGTCAAAGGCGCGCGGCAATTTGCGCCATAAAAAATCCAAAGGAAGAAAGATCGCGCGCGGCGGCATTCTCTCCCCGTGCCGTTTTCGCACGAGCCGTTCTCCGCTATTTATTTTCGCACCATCCGCGCCGGGCGTCTGCGCGTTGACAAAAAGAGTAGGCCGAGGAAGAAGGAAAAGAAAAAAAAAACAGAGTAGCGCGCGAAACCGCAGGACAATCGAAAAGCAAACCAGACGGAGCTCCGTTTCGCACCGCGGGCACAAAACGCTCGTCTAATCAGCAATCAAACATAGACAAGCTTAGCGCGAGAGAGGGAAGGAGAAACACCCGGGTGGAAGAGGAGGGGGGGAGATCGAGAGGGGGGAAGAGCGAGAGAGAACTGCGCGAAACAACGGGAGCTTCGAAAAACGGAAGTGCGAGAGAAGGGCAGTTTAAAGGAAGTGGAATAGGGAAAGAAAGGAAACGGGTACAAGGGAAGGGTTGGGAGAACGCGACAAAGAGAATTTTTTGATGTTTTATTTCGTTTTTATGCGGCATTATTGCATTATTTTGATTTTTCTTCGATTTAATTTAAGTTCGGTGTTAAATTATTATTTATAGTTCAAAACTTGGAAAGCATTCGAAAATGAATCTTAATCTACTTTTGCCTGATTTATTTAACGTTGAGCTAACCAGTTTTTTTCTGCAATTATACAGTTATATGATATAATTCGGATTCTGTTATAAGTCGTAAACGAATTAAACCATATATATACATTTGTTGGGGGGGGGGACCGAACATGCGATTGTCCACTTCGGAATTGCATCAAAATTATGAATTTTTTTAAATCGACGTCA
>UCOL01005613.1:0-11207 GCA_900474335.1 Ormyrus nitidulus | reverse complement strand
ATCGAGCGTTAGGCCGAACGCGCGCGGCGTCTTTTATATTTTAACATTAGAAAACATATCCAAAGTTCGAACAAAATCTGTGACCCAAACAAACGAGACTCTCCTGGTTAGTGCACAGGATTCGGTTCACAGATTTGGCCCAAATTTGAATGCATATATCCACTTACTAATTAACTTCAGGCAACGGCTGACTAACTTGCCGTTACAATATACAAATATTTACACAAATTTTTTTACAATATTAAAAATAGTGATTCTCTAAACGTAATGATTACTATTTGCAGATTTGTTTTGCCGCGATCCTTTATCTTAAAACTGTTTCAACATTTTACCAAAAATAGTTCGTTCTTTATTAAACACTCGGAACTTACAAAAAGTTTATTAGCTATACATCATTATTTTTAAAAATTCATTTGTTTTATATATTGAGACTATATTCTTTAACCTCCAGGCGACTGGGATGGCACCTTTTGGTTCGCCCATATTTTTAGTCCTTTGAAACATTTTTAAGGGAAAAGTTCTGTATGACTTTGACACATTTTTTAATGCCAGCCGCCAGCAGGCTAATAGTCCAGGGAATGAAATGAAAAATAGGGTCTGTAAGATTAATTCTAAAGGAGGCGCCTTTAGGGTAAGGTTAGGTACGACACGAGGATATAAGGCGCGAGCGATAGCGAAGCGACACAGTAGCATAGTAGTTCAGCCTAGAGTCTAGTAGAGCTAGCTTGACGTAGCGAGGAAGTAAGAGGCAAGTCCCAGAGCGGAAGTGTATTAAGAAGGGAATAAAGAATCATTACTGAAGCTACGACACTTATTCTTTATACCCCGTTTCTAGCCTCATCCTACATCCACTCGACTAACCCTGACAGAAATCAGAAGTGGAATATTCTTCCTCATCGCCAAGAAACGCAAGGTACCGGCGTGACCATTCAAGGTGGCGGAACAAGACCGTTACGTTCGAAATTTGAAAGGTGATGGAACAGAAAAAAGAATGCGGAAGATTTCAGCATGCACTCGGGGCAATGATGTCGCAACTGACACAGATGACACAGTTTTTAGAATCGACAGACAGATAAATCACACAGTTGAGAGGTGTCTCAAGCAGCGCGCCGCACAGAGAAGAAACGCAAAGCAGAACACCGTACAGCGAGATAGCAGCACAAATTCCGACGTACAGTCGATGACCTTGGAAATGTGGTTAAGGAAAATTGAGCTGGTTAGAGTGGCTTATAAGGTATCCGACGAAGCGATAAAGATGCTCGCTACCAACAAATTCATCGGAGGTGTCAAGAGATGGTACGAGACGCAGGAATCATTGTGGACCCTAACGTGGCAAGAATTGACTAACAAGTTCTCGGAGATGTTCGGAGAAGTGAAGGACATGGCGAAGCTGATGGAGTGGATGCGAGCTCGACCCTGGAAGCGCGACGAGAGATTGGAGGATTATGCGATTGACAAATTGAGCCTAGTGACAGAGCAAGTAGCTCTGCACAGACGTTAGTGAATTTAAATTATTTAATTGTATTAGTTATAGTTGAGTCGCGAGGTAAGTGAACCCGGAGAGTCCCCTCTCCGCGCTCGCTCCCTTCTTTCCTTAAATTAATAATTTCGAGTAGAGGGGTTTTTAGCGCAAAATCCCCTCTCCACGAAACTGTATAAATTGGCGCGTTTTCACAAGTTCGACGGAGTCTTCGGTGAACTCTTGCCGAACTAGAACTAGCGGGAAGCCACCCCAGTGTAGATGCTCCCGGGTCGTTTCTCTGACTCCCTCAGTCTCGCGGACTTACTAGGAAGCGTACACTAGGTGTTTAATTTCGCAAACATTAATTTTATGTTTCAGATCGATCGCGAGTAGCTAAGCGGTTAAGTAAATTGTAATTAAGTTTTAATAAATTATATTTACTGTTAATATAAATTCTAAAGTGAATTATTTTGCAAAACCCGAGCCAAGCTTTCCTTTTCCCCGAACAGCTGAGTGTAAATACGCTCATCTGTATATTTCACTGGAAGGGCGGTGTGATATTGCCGTCTCTTCATGCGGAGTAACAATTTAGTGTAGGCTGCGCTAAATTGTTGCGAACAATTAAAGTTCACTCCGTTACAGCCTCGCTAGGAAGGCAAACGTTTTGGATGAAGAGAGCATCGTTCACATAATCCGAGGTATAGAAAATTTTACTATTCGCTTTCAGTTAGCATCGGCACAGCACGAGACGCTCGAAAGTCTGCTCAAGGCCATGAAAGGAATTTCGAGTTTGTTGGAGGAACAAGCTAAAGGCAATTTCCGAGGTGAGGAAAGGCGAAACGAAGCTTCAAAACACGGAGGGATCGAGGGAAGACTGGCTAAATGTGAACCGTGTTTACCTTCGAATACCAATAGGCTTAGCTCGACGAGGCACTTGGAATGTAAACAGCCTAAGTTACTGAGCAATAGTGGCACTCTTACATGCTTCAAGTGTAACCAACCACGGCACGGAGCCAGGTTATGTACGGCAGAAAATTTCGGAACAAATCGACCGGCCGTGAACATTATGCACATCTATATGATGCTCAGTTAAATTCGTTAACCCTAAAGTGTTGGACTGCTTCGACAATGTCTCCGTTACTACTTTCTCAACCTCCGTCCTTTCCTTTTGGCTTGGTTATTCCAGCGCATTCGGCGTAGATGGTTCCCTCCGTCTGGTTGCCTCCTTCATTCACCTTCTCGCGAAATGTTTGGCTGTCGAACAACAGACAAAAATCCATGCCGACCAGCAAATCCTGTTCCAACTTCGGTAAAACAGTGAATGGCAGCGTCTCTGCCGCTCCTTCTAATTCTACTTTTATATTTAGCTTCCCCACCGATGAGGAGAGCTGTCCTTCAGTCGTCTTAACAACCGTCTCGCACGCTTCCCAGCGTTCTTTAAAGTGATCTGCGACATTCGCTATGATTAACGAAAGCGTTTTCCGGTGTCACGATGAGGTTGGTCAGTCTCCTGTTTGCCGTTAGCTGCCGATAGGTGGTTCGGTCCCCCGTTTCGACATGTTCCGGCATCCAGGGTGCCTCCTCATCTCTTTTGAAACCCGGGAAGTGTGCTTCCATCAGACAGGCCAATGTTTTCTCATCTGATGTAGTGTACCTGCCATTTGGCAGTTTAAGGGTTCCTAGGATGGCTTCTGGGTTTTTAGACAGGATTTTGTCTCTCACCTCTAGTAGCTGCATCATCTGAGACATCTGTGAGAGCATCGTATCCATAGTTTCACGAAATTTCTGTTGATCCTCCCTTTGTACCGATATGAGTTCTTCTAAATTTTTCATGTATTGTCCTTCTATGTTAGAGCACTTGGATTCCGAACGCAATTCCGTGTCGCGCTCAAATCACACATTTGTTCTTTTATAAGCAAAGGTGGGCGTAATGAAAAAGTGAAATTGGGTCTCTTGACCGTCTGTCGCTCGTAAGCCCTCCCTGTTCGCTAGTCCTACCCTTCCCACTCCTAATTGCCGACTTGTAAGTGTATGTATGTAAGTGTACAACATACTCCTAAGAGTATGGTGGTAAAGTGCTTACAGTAAGTACTTTACACTACGTGCTTGCAAAGTCTTAATAATTTCTTGAAACTGCTTGAAAGCAGGAATTTAGAGCCTGTGGACGTAGTACTAAATAAACGAAAATAAACTTTCACGGGTGTCGCGTCATTTACTTACGCGGTGTGGCATCGTCGCAAGAAATTAAAATGTTGCGAGAGAAACTTGTGAATTGAACGACGAAAATTCCTTAAGCATGAGACGCAGTTGAGCGTCAGCGCCGACAAAATTTGTCTCTTGATCTGAAAAGAACTCCTTGCTATGACCTCTTCGAGCAGTAAAGCAAAGGAAGGCGGCAATGAATGCCTCGCTTGAAAGGTCCTCAACGACTTCAAGATGTGCAGCACGAATTTCCATCCAAATGAATAGCGCGATGTATCATTTCATTGTGCCTTTTCCACGAGTTGTAGTTAAGCGAATTCTGATTAGCCCAGCATAATCCACTCCTGATCGTTCGAACGCAGGTGAAGAACAGACTCGAGCAGCTGGTAACTTAACCATTAACTGCGTTTGCGCGCAGGCAGCAAAGCGAGTACATGGAACGCATACACGAATAATCTGTTTAACGATTTTTCACCCACTGATTATCCAATATTCTCTTCGTATAGTGGATAACGTTAGTTGAATACCTTCGTGTAAGCAGCGAAGGTGAGCATGTCTTGTTACTAAAGTAGTAAATTGACTAGAAGCTGGAAGTATAAAAGGATGTTTTGCGTCTTCAGCGAGCAGAGTTTGATAAGCGACCGCCCACCTTGAGCAGGTCGGTTTCAAGCATGGTGTAGAGTTTCGTCGTTGTACTATTAGAAGACAGTTTTTCTCCCTTACGTAGTCTTTGGATTTCTTCCTTATAATGACTAGTTTGAACGAAATATACACACAATAAATGAACACTTTTGAGCTCTTTACAGTTTAATTCTATATTTTTAAGCGAATCGTCGACTAAAAGAAAGGGCAATTGTAATAGTCGCAGTTTCGTATTAAGGTAGTTCTATCCATTCGACTATTAGCGACAAGAATGAAATAAAACTTTACAAAGTGGTAGATTAGTGTATAAAAACGGTATAGTTCAAATTTTGGACAGATTAGTTGCTTTTGAAGCGAGAAATTAATGTTTCAATTTTTAGCGATTTAACACGGGCTCTTATGCGGAATGGAATTTTTTTGCTCTTCACATTGTGCTATTTCAGCAATTGACGATAAAATTTGAATGAAATTTTTTAATCCAGTAGAAAAATATTCAATCATTATATGCATATTTTCAAAATATACATTAAGTGCCTGTGAGATTAGCAATAAATTAATTAATAATAAAATTATACGTAAAAAGTCGTCTTTTGTTTACATCGGCGCAATGCTCTATATCTATATTTATAAACTACGTTGATCAACTTCACAACTATTTGGCTTTGACTAGTGTAGTGAGGATAGAACTACCTTAATGAAATTAGATCTGCCGGAGGCTGGCATTCTTAATTTCAATGATACTTTGATTACAAATCGCAGACAGTAGGCAGTAATGCGAATTAGTTTTGAGAGTACTGAATATTTAGAGAGAAGGTCCCGTATTAAAATGGGCGTGTCTACTGAAGTCCACTTTGGCGTATGATTTACAGAGTTATAGCTAAAACTAGACTTAATAATACTATTTACAGCAAAATTCAGTTCGTCTTGCGACGTTGACCAAGGACGATGAGTTTCCCTTAGCCCAGATGGGCCATGCCACCACAAACTGTGAGAGGCGAGCTTAGTTGGATCAATACCTCTGGAAGCGATGTGCACTGGGTTATCGCTCGAATGAACGTGATGCCAATAGGCATGATGCACCATAGAGTGGATATCAGAGCACCGATTAGCAACAAATACTCCTCAATGAGCTGGGTAATCCTTGAGCCAGAAGAGTATATCTGCAGAATCCGACCACTTGCCAATGCTTGGTGATATCAGGCGGCAAATTCTCGTTTTGAGAAGCCAGAAAGAATGCATTCGAATTTTGCCTGTTATCACTATCGGAGATAGCCAGCCCATTGGATCAAAAATACTCTCGATTCTTGAGAGAACTGAGCATTTATTGAATGTCTGTTCAACAGGAAACTCTCCAGGAGCATATCATCAGAAAGCGAGTCTAATGCCTTTGCTTCATTTGAAGTCCACTTTCTAAGATTTAAGCCAACGTGCTTAAAAAGACTAACGAGGTCTCTGTTTCTGGCTAGCTTCAGAAATTGAATATGCTCCAGAAAGCACATTATCTGAGTACATTTCCTTCCTTATGATACCGATGTAACTGAGTACTCTTGTTCGTGCGTAAATTGTTTACAATTGGCAGCTATTAGGATGACAACTTCGGTAAATTACCTCAAGGTCAAAACAACTAGTCGATTCAAAATGAGGCTGAATCGTAAGTTGTGACATTTTAGAAGCTATAGCAGCGGTTGTTTCTCCCACTGCTTGAATGCAAACGTGAGTAGGTTTGCATTTCAGTGACAGGAGATCGCCCAACGATTGAGAAATAATTGAAATTTGCAAACATGGATCGACTAAGACCCTGACTAGCAATTTGTCACCCATAGCGGCGACAGCATTAATGCATGCTGTGGCTAAGAGAACACCGCTATCTTTAAGTGAGATTTTGGTAGAGTGTGAGACGAGTGGCGCGAAACTAGTGTCTATGAGGTTCGTCGAGACTGGAATTGTCTCAGAAGAATTTTGCGAATTCTTGCGAGAAGATTCTTTTACCTCGCTAGCATTATCTAAATGTAGTAGCGAATGGTGCTTCCCTTTGCAGGTGAAACAACCGTATTTTGAGAGGTAGGCTCTAGTGTCGCGTTGTCCTAGACAGTTAGTACATAGCCCCTTCGGCAGAACGATCTGCTTTCATTCTGGGATTGATTTTCTAGTAAAGAGTTCTCGTTTATTGATATAATGTACTTGAGTACACATTGCGCACCTCTTGTTCCATTTGTTCGAGCTCTTAGACGTTTGCAGCGAATGCGCAGAGTAAAACGATAGGTCGTGTTCTGTGCGTTTCGATTTAGTATTGTTTAACCTGGGTTTAGTAGTATTACTGAATGAAAACCTACAAACTCCTTCCATCGCTTTGAGTGTCAGTATTTGACTTTGTAAGGAGTCACGTAATTGTTCTAGTGTTGGGAGGTTAGTAGTATTACCTAAGTGTCTTTTCCAGTGTTTCCACGTACTTTGATCCAAACGGCTAAGAGTCAAATAAACTATTAAATCTCCACCGAGTGATTCCTGTCTCCCTAAAGTGATCAGGTTTTCAAGAGGATTATAAATGTCTCTTATCAGACGTTTGAGATCAAGAGGAGACTCTGTTTTCATTGGTTTGGCCGTAAAGATTTCAGTAACATGAGTGCTAACGGTACGCCGCTTGTTTTGATAGTAAACAGTTAGCGTGTCCCCTGCTTTCATAATTGTCTCCAGATATTGATTTAATTTTTCTTAAAGTGCGTGCGCAGATAGTAAAATTTCATGATCGGCGTCATATCCTCTCGTCGATGGATAACCGAACGATAAACTTGGTAGGGTTTGAAGAACAGCCGTTTGTGAAAGATTTGCAGCAGCTGAGGAAGAACGCGACACGTTGGGAGTTTTAGAATTGGCGGCTGGCTTAGTTGCTCAAAAAAATTATTAAAATCGCCTTTCCAGACGAAATAGCTATCATCTACTAGATTGAATAAATCACACTTGAAATAATTGTGATTTTTTTCAAAGTCTAAGATTCATAATCTTGTTATGATTATCTTAGAAATGATTGTAACTTGCTTCTAAACCAGCTAACCGAGAAAGAGCATTTCTCCTTATCATCTTGGCAGCCCCTTTGCCTTGAAATTACTATACGAGTTGGCAATTTTTGATTGAAGTTCAAACTGTTTAGAGTAATAAGACTCCATGTTGGAGTTGGACTAAATACTCCAAAATTCAATTACAACTAGACTGTTGAAGAATTTAGCACTACCTGGAAACTCTACAAATAGATAGCAGAGCTCGAATGTTGGATTGTCAGTTGCGACTGATACGTACTTAAGGAGGTTCTAACATTTCATAAAAATGCAGAAATTAACGTAGAATCGATAAATATAACTTCAAAATATTATAAATAAGACGTATGATTTTTTATAATATTTTTCACCAGGGTTTCTATTGAGAAAAATAGCAATAAACTTTACGTGAAATACACAGGTTCTTATGGGCTGTCAAATATTTTGACTAATGAGGTTAAGAATTCGTGATAAAAAAATCAGAGATTAAGTTAAAAAAGCGATAGTTTTATAGAAAAACAATCAAGGAATCAAAATGTGCCCGCCTGTGAATCGCTTACCAGGAATTAGACAGAGAACTAAGGAACAACGTAAACAAAATGTCGAGTTCGTAGGCTGCGGAGGGGGCACGCGGTGAGCGGGGCGCCGCTCGCGGGGAGAAAGGGGACCCTGTTTTCCTTCCTCCGGCCACGAAAGGCTAGAATCTCCTTCAACAATAAACTCTATGACTAGACATTACAGAAGAGATCAAATTGAAATTAAAGAGAAGATTCTGTGCACATCTTTGAAACATTTGAAATTACCATACTAGCGACTTATGAACTAACCAATTGCTTCTATTCACTTATAACTAAATTTAAAAATACTCGTGCAATGAGATTTATGTTGTGTAAGCTGAATGGAGCGCAACAGCTCCCACGATGAATCTTCTTTACAGTGGTGATCTATGTTGCCAAGCAGGAGCGTTAGGAACTAATTGCAGTTAATAACCAGTAGACAGATTCGACGATCTACAGAGCAGTCAGCCTGTAGTGATGTAGATGCAGCAGTTGTCGATGCCGTAGATTTGTAGCGATTAGTTTTTGAAATTTGAAATCAAGGCGCGATCAGCTGTTATGTCTTTATGAGTTCCTCTTGAAGCGAAGCGACTCGAAGACAGCTAGAGATGAGATTGTTCGCAGGTAGGCTAAGTATTAATTCCGCTATAGAGAAGCGTTACAGAATCCTTGCTATCATGGTAGTTGCAGAAGTTTACATGCAGAGATGCGGTTGAGAACATTGCGATGAGATGGCCTTTCGAAGCATACATGTGTGCTCGTGCGAGCGAACGATGTATATTTGCAGGCTTTAACGTTGATGCGTTGCTTCTCGATAGCTACGGACAACTGCCACTAGATAGAGTTTTGAGGTTATGAGCTGCTATACTGTAGCGTTACGCTATGACGGCGCTCCTCTTTGGCCTCGTGCAAGATGCGAGGCAATGTTGTAGTTTAGGTGCGCCGTCGAGCTCACCTAGTTTTCCAGCCACCTGGACGAGCGTGAGACTGATAGGACTGCACGCAATGATTGCTGTGCGGCGAGACGACGCTTGGTCTGAGTATGAGCTTCCGTGCTGGATGTGTGTTGATGTGCGCCGTACGTAGCGTGCGGCATCGGTGTGATGAATTGAAGAATTGCTGAGGACCTTCTAGCAGCGCGCGCGAGGAAACACCTTTTTGTGCGCAGAGACTGACGCACCTTGACTATACGGCTCTCCGGCGTCGTTGTTTTGCATCTTGACGTGAACAAAACTTGGGTTGGCCGCGGTATCTATTGTGGAGCACAAAATGGCCGTCGTTAGATTTTGCATGTTGATGCTGAGCGAGAGTTGTTCGAAAGAGAGAGAGAGAGAGAGATAGGGTGGGGGTCAGCTATGACTAGCTGACCCCTGGCGCGAGGCGAATGCTTTCGCGGGCGCAAAACGACGAGAAGATGTGGCGAGGCAGCAAAGACGTGATGCACAACGCGTATAAATGGAGCGCGCGTGTGTTACCTCCTTTGTGTGGCAAACAAGCAGCAGGAGCGTGATGTGCAGGAATCCCAGGAAAAGATGAACGGCTCCTCGTATCGTCGTTGAGGGGTGGTCAACTCCTCAGCGACTCCTAAGATGACTGTCGCTGATTCCGCTGCTTCTTTTCCACACTTACGTTTTTTCGACCTGAATCCGGTTCAAAGGACCAAATGTTGGGGATTCAGGTTCGAAATAAAGAATGGACTATCTTCAAGTTTAAAAAAGCATTTATTTTAACGTGAGGTATATTGTATAGAGTTGGAGTGCTGAAGTGATTAAGATTGTATGGTTTATACAGTCTGAATCAAAAGTCAATCGAGATGTAAATCATTAGTAATAACTATATTTAAATGTTTTTATTAACTTTTTCTTATTAAATGCATAAAGGAGACTTGATTGAATACTGTAAACCGTATAAAAATGGAATTATATAAAAATAGTCTGTTTTCTCGGTTTTTAAAATCGTACATTTTGAGGTTTTCTTGAATATCGCTTTCAAAAGTGACAAAGTTTCAATTTTTATTTATTTTACACTCAATTAGGCTCATTTTATTCGTTTAAGTATTTCCTATCGATTCACGAGCATCAAAATCGGAAAAGAGCTTTTTTTTAAATGTTATTATTCAAGAAAACCTCAAAATGTACGATTTTAAAAACCGAGAAAACAGACTATTTTTATATAATTCCATTTTTATATGGTTTATAGTGTTCAGTTAAGTCTCCTTTATGCATTTAATAAGCAGAAGTTAATCAAAACATGTAAATATAGTTATTAATGATTTACATCTCGACTGAGTTTTGTGTCGCACGGTTGTAAAGCTCGTTGGCCAAGTCGTCGGAGCGCTGATTGGTCGCGTATCACGCGACTTGGTTGACGACCTTGAGATTGCCGTATCCCCGACACAAATTCTTATAGATATTTTTTAATAGATATAAGTATTTTAGATAGATATTTTGAATGGAAATGGATAGATAGAATATTTTGAATAGAAATAGATATAGATTATAGATATAGATATTTACATTTCGGTGTTCACCATAATAGAATCACCACCTTGAATTTCTTGATTCTGATATTGAATTCCTAATCAGCTACCTCAAAAACCCCAGAGAAACATTTTCATTGATATTTTGAATACGTTAAGGAGTCTTTGGCGTTTGGTGTCGTATCAAGTGAAGGGTTTATTATTATTAATTTTTTTTAATAATTGCGCGTATTATTATAGTACCGGAATATTAGAATAAGAAATCGCTGAAAAAACGCCAAAAATTAGAGAAAACGAAAAATTAGTAGGATTTACCGGGGCACCCTGCGTAATTTTTACATCCCTGTCACTGTAAAAGTGGCACCATCGTATTTTTGACCGAGTGAGACGTCGTCTGCCTCATGCTTTCGCTTTCTTTTAACCTAACCTCGAACCTAACATCATAACTCTTCAGGTGGTCGACTCGATTAGAGATTTACTTTATTGCTACATTAAATAATAATAATATCTACATTAAATCTACATTAAATAATAATATCTACATTAAATAATAATAATATAATATAATATCAATTTAATTAATAATTAAAAAAAAAATTTTTATTTAATTTTATTAATAATTTTTATATAAACAAAAACTTTTTAAATGGTAATTTTAGTATAAGCAATTTTTAATTGCAAGAAATAGTTACTTTAATAATTTTTCATTACAATTTATGATAACTCCATTCAGCTCGTTTGAATTATATGCTATTCCTTCGATGCGCTGTTGCCGAACTCGCGACGCATGTGCGTTAGCGGTAACTACACGATGCTTATCTCATTTTTAGTAC
>UCOL01005612.1:0-11237 GCA_900474335.1 Ormyrus nitidulus | reverse complement strand
TTTATAGCGGTCCGGTTAACCCCCCCCCCCCCTTCCTTCCAAGCAGATTCTCTCCTCACCCCTACAGATTTACCCGTATCCCTTTCCTATCAGTCGCGCTCTGCTCGCCGGCGACGCGGACGCAAGCATCTAAAAGTCAGATACCTTACCCCCGCGCCCGCCTCTAAGTATTTTGTGCGCCGAGTCATTCATCTTGTGGGCTGCAGAATTCGTCAGGCGAAAGCCTTCATAAATATCGCCGAGAGTATAATTTTGAATTATTTAAATCCGCAGGAAAAGGACGAGTGGGTACGTGAAAACGCGGGGTTATTTCGTTTTTATGGGACTCGGTTAGATGAGTATACGGGTGATTCTATTCTAATGGATAATAGCTCTCGCAGAACCCTTAAAAAGCGAAAAAAGTAATCTTCGCTGGCTATAATCTGTAATCGTACACTGAGAGAAAAGTTTGGTAAAAATGACCATCCTGCCTGGTAAGGCCACTACAGACTGTCAAAACCAACAAAAATTACCATGCTTTATAGGAAAGTTTACCAAACAGTATAGTAAAATTTCTTACAAAGTATAGTAATTTTTTGGGTTTTGACAGTCTGTGGTGGCTTTACTAGATAGTATTTTTACAAGATTATTTGTAATTTTTACTATATTTCTTCTCTTAGTGTATGCAAAATGGTCTTTTTAACGTTATAGAGATAAAATAACCCAGATAGTTTAGAATCTTTGTTTGACATAAATATTATTAGAAAGTAATATAGTAAGTGATTGTAATAAAAAAAGTAATTCCCGTGGTATAAAGGTAATTCCCCTGGATCAGTATATTTTTTATCTATCAATTTTTCGGGTAATAACGTACAGACAGTTCGGCTACTTTGAGATATTGTTTTATTATGTATAATTATAAAAATACTTGAGTAAAATTTAAGAAATAAATACCTTTATTTTCTATAATTTCAAAAATTGAATTGGACCCGCTAGAATAGAATCACCCATATACAAGAAACTATTTATTAGAATATAACTAACGTTATTATATGGAGGCGCGCAACACGCGCCGACATATGACATTCTTTATTCAATTTTTTTTTATAATTCAATAAAATCGAGTTATTTTTGGATATTCTCGGCTTGAGATCGATAAATAGTCGAAAACCGAACGAACTCGCGTGGGATTTTTATAACAATGATAACTCGAGAGCCATTTAAGATTAGTACTGTTCGGTTATAAATTATAATAACTTTAATAATAAAAAGAAATCAAGTTGAAAAATGAAAATAGTTTTATTTAAAAACTTGAACAGTCTGTTAGAAACTTTTTACAGCTTTTTTTTCGAGGAGCGCTAAAATTGGTCTGCCTTCTTTTGAGTTAACGCAAAGAATTAAACAAAATTAATTGCCATAGAAACATTAAAGATAGTTTTTAAAAAAGACTCTCAGCCGACCAGAACGTTCACAAGCGCGCCTTTTTATGCCTTGCCCCGTGGTCTCTAATCATTGATTAATAAGAATCGGTTAAGAGATAGCTGCGGCCCCGGATAATATCCATGCACGCGGTCGGTAACTCGTATATTGAGCCCGAGACAGAATATTTTAAAAGCTTTCAATCTGAAAGTATTTTTTTGAATAAACTAAAATTCATAAACGGTGCTGAAATTTCAGTAAAAATTACTATACAGTATAGAAATTTTTTTGGTTTTGGCAGTCTATGCTTTACTAGAAAGTTTAGTAATTTTTATTGAAATATTTGTAATTTTTACTGAAATACTTCTCTCAGTGTAATAAACATTACAATTTGTTTCATAACAAGTACAATGAGTAAAAGTTTACAAGGAAGTGCCAGAATATGAACTAAATTAGCCATTCAAACTTCGAAGTGTGCGTTAAGACATTAGAGTAGCAGACAGGATAGGGAATTCATTCTCCTCGCGCAAGGAGTCCTTTGCGTTTCGACAACACTTGTATTAATACCGCCCTAATATTACAGTAAGAACAAGCTGCTGTTCCTTTTATTTTAACGCATATAGTCATAGAAGTGTAAAACACTGCATCATTACGTGTACATCATTGGATTATTCTATTCAGTTCACTTGCACTGCGGTTTATAGATTTTAGAACGATATAGAATGTCTTCAAATCGTTACGGTCAAAGTAGCATTGCAGAATTCTCTTGCGGATAAAAATATTGCAGTAAAAATTACAATGTCCGTAGTAATTTGGTTTTACTAGATTTATAATAAATTTTTGAAGATTATAGCATATTTACACATTTCTTTTTAGTAAAATTACTACAGACTATTGTCGCGGATGGCATCATCCGCAGACGAGCGCGAAAGATGACCGCGATACAGGGAGATACGAGAACAGCTCGTATACACTCGAGGATCGAGCATGCATCGTGGACGTTTAGCTCAGTGGTTACAGTGCGTGCTTCGTAATACTATATGGGGACTCTGATTCGAATCTCGTTCGCCCGCTTATTTTTACACTTCATGCCCGATCTTTTTTTCATTTGAATCCGCTCGCCCGTAAAATTATTTAATTTTTATTTTTATACATTTTCAGAGTCTCTTACCAGATTATTATAATGCATTGTAAATTTGTCTCTGTGCGCAATTTCTTCTGCAGTTTCTCATTCTGTCGATTATATCTTGAGTGCGTTTACTGAGACGACAGAAGTTTTCTTTAAGTACTTCTCTCGTTGCCATTAATGTCACAATCTTTTGATCTCGTTGACGGAAACTTAATTAGCAGCTCATTTCGGTTTTTGTGTAAAGGAATTGGAAACAAGTAATTGATGTGTTTTTCTACTATTCTAGACCCTTAACCTAACCCATGAACCGTTCTTGCATTATAACTTCAGAACAAAAAAGTGTAAATCGCGCGATAGTGCATTTTTCGGTACAAATAATGCAATTAAAGTTCTTTCATTTTAGACTTCTTAATAACGTAATTCAGTGTTGACGTTGAATGACCTTAATTATTTTTTGAAAAGCTTCCTGAAATTGCTTTTCTGTCAAGATATTTAAAGGTTTCCATACTTTTTGGACACTTGTATTTTCTCATTTTAATCAGAAGTGACAAAGTTATTTATTTATCAGTAATTTATTTTTATTTATCAGTTGTGATAATAAGGTTATGTTAAGCTCGTAGATGATTCACTTAATCACTACGATTAAATAGAAAAGTTGCACCTTCGCAAATGCTTCTCTCTCTTTCCCTTTAAATAGTTAACGGTTTTCTAACGGCAAGTAGATTAAAAGTTTTACTTTACTTTTAACTAATGAATTTAGCCAAATATTAATACACATCTTAACCGGCGGAACCCATGAGACTGGCCAGAGACTTTCCTATGTTTTCGAGAGAGAGAGAGAGAGAGAGAGCTGGAAGATTTAAACCAGTTGATGAGGTCGTATCGGCATTGGCCGATGCCGATACGACCACACTCTGGTTCAGTACTTTAAAAACTCTGAAAATAGCTATAGAATATAAATTAGGGCAAGTGAGGCATTAGTGGGTGTTAGTTTAGACTCAAAACTCTGTTAGGCCGTACATGTAGATGCTATCACAAAGAAATTTATTCAATTTATATCTAAATTGACTCACTCTCTTGATTCACCTTTTCATTCCATCATCTTTAAAACCCAGCATGCAACTGTTTCTCTGAATAAAATTTGGCTTACATTATGTTATATTGTTTATTATTGTACAGTTAATACAGTCTACGTTATTGTCTTTGAAAGTGCAAAGAGTGCAAAGCTCATTTTGACGAATTCGAGCTTGCAGCTGAAGTCTCAGAGGCAACTGTGCTATCAAATCTCCGGCTATGCTCACGGACCCTGTAACCGATTATCGAAACTATCACATTCATTACAGTGCTGCAGAAGCAGCAGCAGCAGCAGCAGCAGCGACGTGCGCTTGGAATCGCAGCCCTGCTGCAGGGCTACATTAAGTGTAATTAGAGCAGAAGTCACGGCGTCGGTCGCTCGTGCACGCTCCTCGAGCGCATCCTTCCTAACGTCCCTCCCTCCCCCGCAATCGTCGTCGTCGTCGTCGCCGTCAGCGTAACAGGAAATGCATATTTCATGGAGAACATGCAAATTAAGCGAACGCGCCGAGGATCGCGTCGCTGCTCTCTTTCTTGCTTGAAGCACACCTACTCATGATACCCAACTTCGTACGTGTGTATTTTTCGTCGAGCACGTTCATTGACACCTCCTGCCTCTCTCTCTCTCTCTTCATCCCCCGGCCGTGAATGCGGGAAAAAGGCGGCTGCGCAAGCCTATTCTATCAGCGCGACTGCCGCTCGCTTTTTCTCTCTCGTTTTCCACGCCGCGATGCTTGCGACCAAACTACGTGACTTTGTCCAAAATTCCGCGTTTGCGCCTTTTATTCATAACCATTTGTACGTGCGTATTCCCGACGTACCGACGCCCCTAATCTCGCTTTTTCTGAAATGTTCGCTGTTCTATTCTATATTGAAACTAGCGGAGATGGGTATGTAGGGAGTAATGTAGACATGGAGTTATAAAAAAAACGCCATATAGAATCTATAGAACTCTTTTTCCCCTTGGTTGTTGCATTTAGGTGAGTTTATACATATGAATTTAAAAAAGTTAGTTTTTTGTTTGTTCTTCTAATTCTATGTTTGGTTATGTACTCGAAAATAAATTTCCGTTCCAAAATGTAAAAAATTAACGAAGTTGTAGCTTGTATAATGTGGAAGAAAACATTGAAACCTTCCAGTAATCTTCCATTGAAATATTCCTGTATTTACATTTTATACCCAAATGAATGTAAAATATCTGTCAGTGCATTGTTATTGCTATACGTGGAAAAAAGCTACAACTGCTAAAAAAATTGGACAGTATTTACAATATTAGTCCTAGGAGAAGGAACAAAGCTATTAGTGTTTTGCTATAGAAATAGCTTTAGCAAGTGACAACAATGTTTCGTAGTTACAGTTTCAAAATTTAAAAATTTATAATAAACTTTTAATAACGAATATCTATTACATACACTACACCTATATGAAAATTTAATTTGAAAATAAAATGTAAAAAATCCATGTAATTTGCTAGTATAGAAGATTTTGAACTTTCAGGATGAAAAGTTATATTTTTAGGCAAATTGCTCATTATTAATAAATACATATGAAAATGCAATCAACAAATGTAGACAAAGGCTCGAGAATAAATACACTTGTGCTACGGTTAAACCTTCTTAGCGCTAATAATACTAAATTTATATTTCAAGCATAGCTAAGCTCTGTTTCGTAGAAGAACTTTTCTAGTGCTTCTTTAAATGCTTTTTAAAAGTGCAAATTACTTATAAGTGTATACTTCTCAACATCTTGCTAGCATTGCCTAATGTAATTAGGCTGCTTCTGAACTACTAGACTTTAAACTGCAAGAGTTATAACGTAGTTGCAAAGTTTAGTTATTCTTCCGATCTGATAATATACGCGTATGTTGCTTGTCGATGCCTTGAATTAAAGTTTGCGACGAAGAGGTGGTTCCCATTAGTCAGACTCATGAGTGCTCCTTTAACTCTCAAGTTCTAGTTTTAATTATTTATATTAGTAATGTGTCGGTCGAAATATAGATATATTTCCTGAAAACTTTTTTTCGAAAGTTTGGCGTAACATGTAGTTTGTACTGGTTTATGGATTTTCCTAAAACAAACATCATCGCTATGATGCGCTCTACGAGTATACAAATTGTTTAATTTGCCAAAGAATTTTTAAATAATGAAAAGTTTTTAATTAATGTACTTTTGCGTAGAGGTGCTGGTTTGTATTATTAATTCTTTAACGTCTAAATTTTTAATAAAGGAACCTGATGCCGTCAGCGAAACTAAGCTGAAACGAAGCTTCAAGTGTTTGTAGTTTATGCGATTTAGGATTGAAGCTGTGAAAAAAAGTTACAAAATTTAATAAGCTGAATTTTAAAATCATAAACTTAAAGAATTCAGTTTTTGTAACTTACAAAATATTTAGATAACGAAAAAATTTGATGATACGAATAGCTTAAATTCTTTGATTTAAAATAAAAAGATGTCAGAAAATTCATAAACTGATTGAGTCTGCAGCTTACGTCAAAGCTTAAACTTTGTTAATATAAAGTACTGGTATAGATGTGACAAGTGTAGATAAAAATATTCTTTGACTATGGCTAACATGAGTAGTTTTTTACTTGTTGTAATCAGTGAAGTTGTTAATCAGTGAAAAGTCACAGCGATTACATAAAACTGTAATGTGTTTATACAGTTATATTTTTTTTATGGATAATAAGACTTAATATGAAACAGTACTAAAAAAAAATAATGCATTAACATTTTATAACTACGCAATATTTATTTGTGTTTGAAAAAATACTTTTTGCGTATTGTGTATTTTAGAATCGATTGATTAGGACGGAGGAAGAGAATGAAAACTCATAAAATCGTACTCTCAGCTTTTCCCGTCAGTCCATGCGTGCGGAAGGGTCCAATGGAGGCTATACGCATCAATATACAACGTTGAACTTTTGCAATACAGTCCGCGACGTAAAATTCAAGTGTAGCCAGAGATTTATCACATATTTCATTCAATTAGTAGATATGCTAAATGTTCAAATAAAGTTAAAATTAAATATTTAATTGAATTTTTTTATTTACGACCTACGAGGCAATTTGCCGATTAATCTCAGCTGGAAATAATCTTTAAAAGATTCAAATGAAATGAAATTAAAAGAGAAGCCGCTGAGAATCGAAAGCAGGAAAGGGGAGAGAAAAAGGTGAGTAGGGCAGGTAAAAATGCAGGGTCGCCGACCAATCGGAGCCGTCGGCGGGCGCGAAGAGGAGCGCGCTCGGTGCGCACGCGGTCGCGCCGCCGCCGGGGCGGCAGTAGGGAGAGTCAGGATCGAGTCAGCCGAGCGGGGAAGCGAGCCTCAGTCTACCGTGAGCGCAGCTACCGTCGACGCGCGTCTCCATTGCTCCTCCCGGCTGCTGTGCACTCGCGTGTGTGTCCGCTACTGCTCTCGGATATAGCCAATCGACATCTGGCACCCGACCCACCCCTGTTCGCGGAGATCGGAGTTCCTCTCGAGAGCCCGCGCTTTTGCGCGCTTCCAGGTAAGAGCACTACGCGAATTCTGTCGCGCGCAGCGCAAGCTGATGATTTTTGGCATACTTTATTTAACCTGTTTGAATGAAATGCTTGCTAAGGCAAAAATATGCGAATGTCGCTTACTATATAATCTTCAATTATAGGAAAAAAATATAGAGCAGTTAAGACGTCGAGTTACTGGGCGTAAATATCTAATCTTCTAATGATGCTTTTTTCATTCAGTTCGAGTTTTATTAAAGTGAAACTAATTCAGATTTGCAGAGTATTTGATTGTAAGCATTTTTTAATAAAAAGTTTAATAAAAAAGAAAAATTTTTAGCTGACCTTTCGAAAAATACAATTTGTTCGAAGCTTTTTGTTTACTTAGTTTTTAAAAAAGATTTAAAAAATGAGCTCTTTACTTTATAGAGTGAAGCAAATATATAACCCACAAATATTGACAAATAAATAAGTTAGGAACTTCTAGCAAGTAAATTCTGTGCAAGTAGATCACTGTTTGCTAAAACTGAATAAAATGTATTAAAATAAATTTTACTAAATCAATATCACTTCTTTCTGGCGTTATACTACTTTGCTTTTAATAAACTATATGCGTAATAATAACGTTTAATCTAAAACAAAATTACAAGTCAAGTTTTAAGAATTAAATTACAATGCTTTTGCAACGTGAACTATCGATGAAACAAATGCGATCAAAATTTACGGTATCCTAAGTCCAATAATACGAAGAGGTCAATAACCATAAAGGGAATGATGTACATTCTATTAAATTTTAGTAATTAATTTCCAAACACAATGCATTTACAGAATAATAAATATCAATTGAAACTAATCGAGTGCTTTCTAATTTGTTTATTTTAAATTATTGAACGTCTCGGCCAACTGGTAACTCTTTTCAAGATAAATTAAATTTCTTAAATTTAAAATAAGCAAATGAATATGTTTGCTTATCGGGATAAGACTGCAGGTTGGGTGGCCTGTCGATAATTTAAAATAATCACATCAGACTGCATGGCCATTAATTTAAATTAATCTTCATGAATCTCATACTGTGATCGTTTGTTGATTGATTTATTTACTTACAAAAATTAATTATAATTCAAATCAATAATTATTGCCGTGATTTTTATTCCCAGCTTTAGATTTTAAGCATCCATTTTATTATAATGGATATTGGATTCATCTTTCACACTAACTGCACGGAAGGATCCTACCGAGATTCTTTGTTTAAATTTATATGAAATACAGTCGCACTGCAGTGTGATTTTAAGAAAAAGGAATCGACACAACTTATACATTACTCTCACAGCTGAATTATAGTAATACATAAAACTAAATTCAATGGAACTATTGGAAACATATTTTATGAAAAAATGCAGAAGTAATCAATGTACATTGACATAAATAAGATAATTTTTTTATTACGTCGCGTTTCGGTGGACTCTTCCGCTTTCTTCAGACTGTAATTTTCTTTTAAAGTAATTTTAAATTATCAATAAATTATACAGAGTGGATAATTAATCTTTTTTTCATTATTTTAACCACATTTTCAAATAAAAAGCATTATCGAATTCGAATTTTATAAATTACTTAAATGAAAACGTTTCCACTTTTTAATAATGAATTTCAAAGGAGTAAGCTTGACAGATAAGTTTTTTTCTTTCATAATTTGAGAATAGGTTCGTGCAATTAGTCACGCAGACGTGCAAATTACCCGGGCCCATTTGTCATCGTCATTTATGGACGATTTGATATAAATTAAGTTTATAATTAGCTGGGTGAAAATTTGTAATGCTAAATCTAACGCATTTAATAATTATTTAACTTCAAGAAGCAAAGAAATGTTAAGTCAAGAAATATTTTAATCAATTACAAAAATAAGCATTGTATTATAATTATTTAACTCTTGTAGAAATAAAAGTATTAAAAATGGCCAGGAAAGTATAAAAAGCTAGCCAGAAATGTATAAAATACCTAGCGATGAAACGCTTTTTCGAATCATTTTCCCATCATTTTACTAATTAAACATAAACTGAAATATTCGAATCAAGTTACATTTCCGCTCTCAGTTATACAATACAATATAATAATTTAATATTACAATACAATATAAAGATTTTAGATGCTCTAGATAGCTTTTCGAAATACTAACAAGAAGCATAAACGTACTTGTCGTAACAATCGTGTAAATACCGACAAATAAGTTTCAATTTAGTCAAACTAGTTTCAAAGTCCGGCGATCATGAAAAAAAAGTTTCATTTAAGTTAGAAAGCTGGCTTATAAATTAAATATTAAATTTTTTTCATTTCTACCAGGGAAATTTCTTATTATAATTTTATAAATAAAATACGCTATTAAATATATGAGATTGAAGACGCGATCAGTAATTGATCTCTTTAATCGCAAGATATTATTTTAATCGCGATTCGTGATTTATGCACCCATTATTGTACTTGCAAAATTAATGTTATTGTTTCTATAAAATTAAATGTCGGCTGTAAGTTTATGCCAGTTGCAAAAAATCATTAAAGATACATTGTTAATTTTACTCTGAAGTTAAATTGGAAATCGTTGCTTATTAATAATAACTTTTTATTATGTTTTGAAATTTCAATGTTCTATAACAAAATTGACGTTCATCGATATTTCTTTTCATATTATAACACTGTAAATGTTTTGAGAACAAATGGAAATATCCGATTTAAAACTATTAAATTTATTTCCAATTAAATTCATATTTGTTTCCGAGTGCTTGTCATCGCGGCTTCATGAAAGCATAAGATCGCAAAAAACAGCCTTTTTTAAGCTACTTAATTTCAGCAGCCCTTGTTAAAAATTCGTAAAGTTCCAGCATTCATCTCCATTATGCAAGTCCGTCAAATCGCAGGCATAAATTACATTCGCTTTCGCTTCGAATAAAAACCTTGGATCTGAATTAACTAGAAAAAAAAGGACTTAACGGATAAAATAATATTCAGCCGGCCATAAAAGGCCTTGGGGAAATGAGAGATTCGCTTATTATTTCAGAATTTGTGATTCATAGCACATTGCGTATATGTAGAGAGAGAGTGAGAGAGAGTGAGAACGAACGAGAGGATCGTCCGACGGCACTTGGATATTCTTGCAGCGCGAATCCGTTTGTTAAATTATTCAATGCAATTTAAAGTGCTGACCGCGCGCGTTCACACAGCCATACACTATGTATAGACAAAACTAATTTCGCCTCGCGTATGGCCCCAGAAGCGCTGTAGGGAAAGAAGTTAAGAAGTCAAAGTAGATTAGCGCTCTCTCGCGAGCTACGGAACTTTGCGAGCTCTATAGCTCGACGACTCATGGATGCATATTGCACGGCATGTGTGCATTGAGGGAAAGCGGTCGGTTAGAAAAGGCCGGTTAATTTAGATAGGCTGAAAGAACAACCATCGCTGGTGTAAATATTTCTTAAGCAATTGACGGCGCAAATTATTGCGCTGAACGAGTCTTTTAAGTAAAGGAATATAGAGCAGCGATGGTTCAATAGAGTACCGGTCCTTTAACCAGAAGGTCTCTCGTTCAATCCCGGTCTTCAGCAAAAAAACGGACATTGGGATACTACTAATATTTATCTACAAGTGTCTAATAACATCAAAGCTCAGGTGGTTTGGAATTCACCTTTATAAGCCGTTTGTCCCGTCGCGATTTGGTAAGCCGCGAAGTAGCGTAAAAGTCGACGTTAAATAAGATAAAAAAAAATTTAAAGGAATCGTGAGCCCTTGAGCTTACTTAAAAAAAAAGCTGCCAACTGAACTGGCATAATGCTTCCTCATAGAGAACATGGAAATAATGAAACAATTAATTTATAATATAAATGGAATGCTATGAAACAATTACTATTATCTTATTTATGAAAAGGTGAAATTTACCAAAGTAATTAACATTACTTTTTACGGAAAGTTTCATTTTCTTCCTTATTCAATTTCAGGAAGAGTTACCAATGCAAAAACTAGGGAATTTTCAAAACCGCTAAAGTTATATTCATTTGTTTATAGATTTCTTGTCGAATTTCATAGATTTATCGACAATAACACTGCATATCTCTATATAAAATGAGCCTAGGACCTTCTACTATGGCTCATTTTATCACAAATTATATAT